>ML975285.1:0-173047 GCA_010015605.1 Decorospora gaudefroyi
TGTTGGGAATCGAGCCACCGTACGTAGCCAAGCAGATAGCCGATCACGTGATCACATGGTCTATGCGCAAGCTCGCACAATCCGTGTGCGAGCTGCAGCCTTGCCCTCACAATCAAATCAATCATCTACCTCAACTCGTTGCAACGACCGTTACTTGATTCAACCTTCCCTTTGCCGTATCAACAACATCACTTGCCTTTTTTTAATTTACTACGTGCGCATCTTAAGCTAGGCCTGGGAATATTAGTAGTTATGGTTAGTAACTTGTTTGCTATTATTAAAATGTGAGCGAGTATCTTGGTACCTAGTCGGGCCGAATATTGGGTACTAGTACCCACCGCTCTTTACTTTAGGACAGGACAGAACATCCGATATCACCTTATCTATCACGATGGCGAAAGCCGGGGCGAATTTACTTTCCGGTGCAGTAAGTTGAAACTAGAAAGTCGGACGAAATAAGTGTGGAGACGGGACCGCGAATTAGAGTAACTTAGGTGGAGCAGGAACGTTGGGATTAGGACAATCTGCATATTAGGCAACTACCTAGGTAACGCTTTCACAAGCCTTTTCCTTGACAGTCTACCTATTATTTCCAACGAGTCTTTGGGGGGGAGAGAGCGTGAAATGAAAGACAGTGCCATCCTTGACATGCTTTGACATTTTTTTTTTCGGCCGCTAGGAGGGGGTTTGATGACTGCGCCGGGGAAACTTTTACGACCGAGATTATTGGCATGAAGAGTACGGAGTACAGCCATACCTAGCTATCCTTGCAGCGCCGTTAGAGCACGAGTGAGTTGGACATGCCTGCCTGGACCCCGCGCCCCCAGCTGTCGTGTTTCATTCCGGGGTTGTGACGGGAACATGGGGTTACCCTACCATTCCAGATGCCTACCTACCTACCTACCGAGGTATGCACTGTACTCATGGAAAGATCTAGGATTTGGCCTGCTCTGGCGGCGAGCTTGGGGTGCGTGTATCCCACTTTTAATCCAAGGAATGTAATTTGTTGGGCCCTTTTCTTCAAATACTGGCTTTTGATTGCGCGGTGGACGGCGGTACTGTAATGAATGTTGGTAAAAAGAAGAGAGGACTTTTTAGCTGGGCAGTGGGTTTTACGGTTGGTAGCTCGAGCCATACATGGGTATGCGCCGCGAGTGTATTATTACAAGGTCTTGTGGATTGGGCCGATTAAGTGAACTGCGGCTATAGTATGGTCTGAGTACGAGAGTGATGAAAGATGTATTGGAGAAACCCCCATACTGTTCTTCACGTACTAAAAATAGGGTTATAGTCTCTAAAGTTGCCTCTACTAGAAGTTGAAGTCCACATCTTCTACGTCTAAGCATTTACTGTTGTAACAGTAGCTTCCGTCTCTACTGTAGCAATCGTACACTGTGTAGTGACAGCTTACTCGACTATAGCCTGCGTACATACGACATAGGACACATCACACAAAGCAAACCACAACAACTCAAAGCAGAAAGAGTTTAGAAAAAAAGGCGATAACAGCAGAAATACAGTAAACCTAGAACAGCACCCCAGCTCGAATACCACGCGTGTACCAACCCACGCCACCACTTTCCTCATCCACAGAAAGAGCCAAAAAAAAAAAAGAAACCGTAATGCTTAATGCAACTCCCAGACGGGGAATCTAAGAAACCGTCAGACTCGGAATTCGAATAGTAGATTGTGGGCTAGGGAGTTAGTTACTTACCGAACCCCGGCCTCCGGCGATTTTGTCGTCCTGAGATGACAAGCCGAAATACTGACCACTATACTATCTGGGATGTGGGTGGTTTGATTGATGGAAGAGAGGGAATGGGCTTAGTATATATCGAGATATTGGTTTGATGGTATGTGTATTTGTATGTGTAGGGAGTTGGCGCTAATACGCATATTGGTTCATGGGGTCGGGAGTCAAACGCTGAAATGATGTTTGTATAGGTAGGTAATTACATATCACCAAACGGCCTGTAACCAATCATTGACGGTGAGTCAATTACTGTCTCTCACTTGGAGCCTGGATCGTATGCGTTCAAGATGTAGCACCAAGTTAGCGTCTTGCGTAGGTATCGCCTCCATGTAATCTTCAGGATCGATCCGTTTCGGCCGACGTCCCGACTCCATGAGTTCGATGAAGATGGTGGAGTTCTTTTAGCTCCATTTCCTGAGCTGAGTAAGATTGAGAGCTACTAACATACTTTTGGGTATTAGCGAAGAACGGCGGACGATGAGAAGCGGTGACTTACTCCCCGTCTTCATAGACGAGAATGTGACAACGGAAACATGTTAACGCCATTACAAGACGTGTACCGAGCAACTACCGTGACTGTCTCATCAGGAGCGCGCCATACAATTCCGTTCACACCCGCTGATTTGTTGGGCAACACCTTGCCAGGACCACTCTCTCTCGAGAGGACCTCGAAGTTAAGACTCAGTTCTGTCCTCGCTCGGACCAAACCATCAATTAGCCACGCGCCGCCCTGGCGAGAGAATGCAAAGTCTTTGAACACTCCGGCCTGCATGGGGCGAGATGTAGCGAATTTCGAATGGTATGGGATTATTGTAGTCACAGTTCGTTTCTGTATCTCCGACTACGCATCACATGATGTGATCTGTTGGAGCGTTGTCCTTGTTCCAAGTGGCGCCTTGCTCTTACAGGTGATGATATTTTGCCCCACAATCTGGTGTTCCAATGCGTATCGAACAAAAGTGTGTCATCAGCGCCATAATAATTTGCGATCAACGATATTGGGGTGTCGCAGTACCCAGTTGGCAGGCTAGCCGGCCGCCCACCCATCCCAAGGAGTGCGGTCGCATTGGCCGTGTACCTGGACTGACGAGTTTTTCAGACTATGGTTTATGAACCTCACGACAGCCTCTTCGATATTTATCAGCATCGGTTCGTGGTGAGATCGACGAGAGCAAGGCTTACCTCTCCCCTTTCTGCACAATAAACGTCGATCACGTCTGGAGCCCATCGCAAGCGAAGGGTACAGTAGCCGGAAGGTCAGCATAGATATGCTTCTTAATCGAATTGACCTCTACCTTGCAGTAATTGATGATGGCTCCCGCCGCGTCATTGGTGAAGATACTGTTCCTTCATCAGTACCAGTAACGTTAGCTCGCGTGCGGTACTCATGACTTCAGCGACTGTATCTCTTCCCTCCGGACTCTGCTTCTTTGGCCAGTGGTCTGTTTCCAGCTCACCTAAACTCGACTCTAGAGCATAGTAGATATGTAAAACTTCGCCCATAGCAATAGAAGGATCAGACGGGCTACCATAGTACCACAACACGATTCCAAGAGATATCATCGAGGAAAACCATTTAGCAAAATCCTGAACTCTACTCAGACACAATATTCTCCTAACCATCTGCCACACACCCACCCGCCGCTATGTTGTCAGTGGCAAGCTAATCACAATCAGGTAGTGGATAATAAATAACTCGTCCCTATTAAGACCAAACCGAACATATAATTGCACCCAGTAGCAAGCCGATAAAATTCTGTACTGAAATTCAACCTGAACTCTACTCAGACACAATATTCTCCTAACCATCTGCCACACACCCACCCGCCGCTATGTTGTCAGTGGCAAGCTAATCACAATCAGGTAGTGGATAATAAATAACTCGTCCCTATTAAGACCAAACCGAACATATAATTGCACCCAGTAGCAAGCCGATAAAATTCTGTACTGAAATTCAACCTGAGAATCGTTGCGTGTTGGTGATACGAGTCGTCGACAGCAGTGACGGAAGTCGCACCAGCCAGAACCCCGGCGCTAGCGCAAAACCCATGCACTAAAAGTTCATCATCAGCCAAGCCCAAAGCACCATCGAAACTTGAACATCAACCACCACACACCTCACCACCAACAGCCCCTCCCCCACATCGCCAAAATGGTCAAGCTCGAAGAAGTCGTAGACGAAGAGTTCGTTCGCGAGCAAGAAGGTCCCCAAGACGACGACGACTGGGACACAGATTCCGGTACGTTTTCTACCCACCCATTCAAACCCCCATCCACCATACTAACAAGTCCCTTTTTTTTCGATTAGAATCAGACACTTCAAGCATCCACTCGCTGCACACCGACGAAACCCTGTACGAGCGCATCCTCGCGCTCCAAGACATGATCCCAGCCTCGACCCGCCGCTCCGTCTCGTCAAAAGCAAACACTATATCCTCGTGGTTCAAGAGCGGGCTGAACATGGGCGGCAAGACGCTGTGGGTGGTGAGCACGAGCGCCTTGTTGTTGGGTGTGCCGTGGGCGCTGGCGTATAGCGAGGAGCAGATGATTGTGGAGCAGGAGAGGGCGGAACTGCAAGCGCAGAGGGCGCAGAATGAGGTATGTTGACCGGACTGGTGCTGGAGGAGAGGCATGATGTGTGGAGGGTGTTTTGAATGTGTGCTAATGTTGGGATTTAGTTCATGGCTCCGGGTGCGCCGATGCCTGGTCAGCCGCAGGGCGCGAAGCCGGCGCTGTAAAGGACAGGGCTCCGGGTTTTTTTTGCGATTTCATCGGATGCTCACTGGGATATGGCCACAGACACGCTGCATGAATGGGAAGGAACGTGTGCACATATTGGCGATATACGGGCCGTAACGATTTGTATTATATTTCTCGACTCCACGATAATGCATTGCGTCACCAAATGATCCAAACTATGAGGCCATATCACTTTGTACTCGTTCTATGTGCATCAGCTATGCTACTATATTTACAGGTTATGCATCATCAAAATGCACTTCATCTGGCGACAAATGTACTCCGCCATGCCCGGTCTACCAAAGCTCGTAGTCCGTTCGTTACACGCCAACAAAGCGCCTTTTACCTACACAGGATACTGCAGCAATCGTACGAGTGCCCTAACCAATCGTGCGCCGTATCTCGTGGACTAACAACCAGGAATGCGGGCGCTCGCTGCAAAAGAGGTGGTAATACAGCGAAGAGAAGAGTCATGGTATTATAGTCGATACATGGATGTGTGGAGAGGCGTCTAGAAGGGGATTGCGCCGGCTGACACTGCGGCTCCCGCTTGTTCTTGCTGCTCCATGACAGCCTCGTCGGCGGCTTCTATCGCGACGGCCAAACCAAGCTTGGCGGCGTTCTATTTTCTCTGTTAGCAGCGTGTCTTGGCGTTTCGCAGAGTTTACGTGTGTACGCACTTGCTTGTGGTCGATCTCGCCTGAGAAGGTGACGCGAATCGGCGGCGCAATCATCTTCTCCAGCAAACACGACACCTTGCCCTGGTTGTCGACTTGCGCCCTGAACGACGACTGGCGGAAGTCGTACTTGGCACCAATTGTGACGTTGCCCTCCTTCTGTGGGCCAGCCATCGGTCCTCCCGGGCCGATTCCAGCAAATGCGAGGTTGCAGTTTATACCCGTTTCCACCTTGTCTGTGAGCTTGCGCCAGTATGAAGCCTCCAATACACCCCGATCAGGAATAATCTGGCCGCATGCCATCCAGTCGAGAGTCTTGTAGCGCGCCGCATACGAAGTGTTTAGCTCGGGCGGGTAGGCCATGGCGGGGCGACTCCAGAAAGCGTCGATGCCGAGCGACAGCCTTGGTGTGACGGCCTGAAGATAGCTTGCCATGAGCATGCCCGTGATGCCGCCATCTAGTATTGAAGGGTTGACAGCCTTCAGCGATGCGGAGAAGTCGGCGCCCGTGTAGTCGTTCTCGAACGAGACCATGTTCCCTTGCGAAGTGAGCTGGACGGCCGTTTTGGTGACGAATTCTGACGTCCAGCGCCAATTAAAGCGACCAGAGAAAGCGAGCTCATTGTCGAGGTTGCCTTGCATGAACACCTAGCGAAAATCAGCGTTAGACCGGCGTTGGAGAGGCAGCGGACGTACCCTAGGCGAACCGTATAGCACCATGTACGAGTACGGCGGCATGACCTGTGACCCCATGGACAGCGAATGCGCAACCTGGAATAACGGAGCGGCACTGAAAGCCTTGGTGAGCTCGGCGCGCAGGCCCGAGAAGCTTGAGTTGTTGAGGAAGACATCGCGCTGCACTTCTCTCGCAATGTTCTCGACGGTGCCGGGGTTGCTGAGTCCCAGGGCCTCTCTCCGCTCTTGGAAGGCTGCGTATGCATTTTGGAACTGTGCGAAAGGACCTGTGTTGACTGTGCGAGGCGGTTGTGATAGCATGTCGGCGACAGCTTGTTCCTTGGTCGGGCTGAACTGCAGCGGTGTGGCCATGGTGACGATGTGTGTGCGCAGACGTTAGACGAGAAGCTCCCTGTAATGTGGGAGGACCTGCACCGGGTGGGATGGAAATGGCGGGGAATGGGCGGGTTGCTGGAATGCGTTGCGTTCGCTAAACCAGTGATGATATCGTGAACATTTTCTCCAGTCACGTGATGACATAATATGCGCTACTAACGTAAGCCACGGCGCCCGACTGGACGATTTTCCGTTATCAAGACCCCGGTCCACGCCCGTTGCGCTTTGCTTTTTCGGACGATTGACTACCAAACATCCATCCTCAGACCTCTTCGCGGCATTACCTTGGTGACGTCGCTGCGTTTGAGTGCCTCGTTTGCGCTGACATACCGTCTTTCTTCTTGCCCGTGTTTTACCTTTTCCATCCTCCTCGACCATTTCTCCTTTAGACTTCACCGCTTTGCAACCATGGATACCTTGCTGTGAGTGCCATGACCCCACATCCCGCAGCAATGTGAAAGTAGCAACGCTGCACTCATGAACAACAGAACATCCACTCATGGTGAACAGAACGGCAGAGATATATGCAAACTCACCGCGCTTCCGGCGCCGGTCGAGCACTTTCGTCGACGCAATCCACGATCTCCCCACCAAAGAGGAAATGGCCCCCGCTCAGCTCTATAGTACAGAATCAGGCCGCCTTTTCCATTCAGGTCGAATAGTCATCGCCACTGTCGGACTGCCAGCTCGCGGTAAGACGCACACCTCTGTTGCCGTAGCTCGTTATCTGCGATGGCTTGGTGTGAAGACGCACGTTTTCCATCTTGGCGACTACCGTCGCGCTACCCTAGGCCCCGATAATGATGTTCCAGACGATTACTTCTTTCTAAATGCATCGCCACAATCTGTCCTACTACGCAACAAGATCTTGAAAAAATGCCGAGAAGACATCTACCATTTCCTGGAGCATGACAAAGGCCAGGTAGCCATCTACGACGCCGTGAACGCGATTACTCAAGGCCGCAGGTCATTGGCCAAGGAGTTTGCGAAGAACGGAATCCAGACTGTCTTCATCGAATCACATTGCACCGATGAGCGCATCATCCAGGAAAATGTTCGTCGTGTCAAGATCTCTTCGCCGGATTACCAGGGCTGGAAGGACGAAGACGCAGTTCAAGATTACCTAGCACGGATCAACGCACGGATACCGCACTTCGAGTCCATGGAAGAGCCCGATCTGCATTGGATCAAGATGATCAATGCTGGCGAGCGAGTGGTTGTCAACAATTGCGCGTTCGGATACCTCTCACAGCGGATTGTCTTCTACCTGCTCAACCTGCACATCAAGTCACGGCAAACATACTTTGCCCGCGCCGGCACTACGCGGGAGGAAGACTCATACAAAGCCGACGCAGATCTCTCACCACAAGGTCATGAATATGCGAAGAAGATGAGCGAGGTGCTCTTGAAGTACCGCGAGGAAGAAAAGCAGAAGCTGATCGAGTCAGGTGCGCCGGACGCATCCTTGAAGCCACTGACGATCTGGACTTCCACACGGCGAAGGACGGTTCAAACTTCCGAGCATCTGGCTTCAATGGGTTACCGTGTGAGGCAGCGATCACAGATGAGCCAGATGAACCCTGGTGTCTGCGAGAAAATGTCCGAGGCGAAAATCCGCGAAGAATTCCCGAATGAGGTCACAAAGCACGAGGCAGATCCGTACCACCACCGGTATCCACGTGCAGAGTCGTACCACGATCTGGCTGTGCGCATGGAGCCCATCATTCTCGAACTAGAGCGCGAAGAGAACGACCTCCTCATTATCGCTCACGAGTCAGTGCTTCGTGTGCTTTATGGATACTTGATGGCATGTAATGCGGCCGACATTCCTAAACTTGAGTTTCCCCGTGATGAGATTATCGAGGTAAGTATCCATATACTACACTTATTTCCACATCACCTCCTCTTCACTCAGCCCCTCGTTTAGGCTAAGCAAGCTGCTAACCTACCTCGCAGATCATTCCGTCATCCTACAACAACGTCGCCAAACGCATCAAGATCCCCAACCTCCCCGAAAGCATGGTTCCCGGCAGTCCCGAGGACATCAAGATGCCCGTCCCGCCTAGTGGCGCTGTGAGTCCAATGTCCGGATTTGGCACTCCACAAGCCGCCTCTGGCACCGCAACGCCGCAGGCTGGGACCCAACCTTTGAACCTGAAGACGCATGTTAATCCATCTGCTTGATATAGGTGCGCTATCATTGTCGATACGGTGCCACTTTCGATAATGAACGTGCGAGTCAGCAGACGGACTACGATCCTATTTGAGAATTGCCCGAAGGGGTCAGATTGGTGTACTGGGATTGGAGTTTGTTTGCATCATGGGAGGTAGAGAGCTTTTGGCATGGTATTCATGGTGTATGGGGGGTTTCACGTTTTGGCGTTCGGGGGTGCATGCGTCTGGCGACTTTCAAGATCCTTTTTAGACTACACTGTGGCTTTGTTGCTATTACGCGATACCTTATGAACAACCTCACTTTTGGCTTCCGACACTCTCTGTCTACTGGACTATTCTTATCAATATGATGTGATTTGGATTCAACTGTTATAATACCGCTTACGCATCCGGCAACTCAAACCGTTCATCACTGATTGCAAAATGGGCCACGGAAGTTTTTTTTTAATAGAATTTTATATTCCGTAATGAGGATGTGAACCGGTAAAGGTAGGAAATAGGATTTCGCCTCCCATCCCACCACCTCTAAGCCATGCTCTTTACCCTCATTCGTCATCCATCAAGATAAGCATGTGCATGTGTCCAGATGTGAGAATCCCCAGCCGCCCAGAGTCAAAGCAAAGCATGGTGAACAGGCGCAACACTAGCTCCCGCCATCCTTTTCCTCCAAAACCCCAAAAGGAATCCCCTTCCTAGCAATAGATGGCAGAAACTTCGCATAGATCCCCGGTCCTTCTACTAGAAAAACCCAGCCAAGGCCTCGTTTAACAATCCTACTCCCATCCATGCATAGGCAAGCAAAGAAGACTTACTCATCGCCCCAACCGCAGCGAGTCAAGGCCCACTCCCAGCCACCCCAGCCCTCATGGTCCAGGGGCCGGACACGGAAAGGGACGCCTTCCTCGGCGGCGGGAGCGTTCCATTGGCCGGATCTTCCCATGGCGGTCAGCGAGATACCGTAGCACTCGCCGGTGAGCTGTTGCGGCGTGAGTGGACGTTCGTCGCAAGGCAGATCTGGGCCGTCGCCGTCATTGTTGTTGGGCAGGTGGTCGAGGAGGTACAGGACGTCGGCGTCGGTGGCGGCTATGTCAGCGGGCGTGGGGGGGTAGTGCTGCTGGGCATTTGCGTGGTCCTCCTCGAACTGGGGGCGCATCTGGGGTTGGGCTTGACCTTGGGGACCGACGACGGATGGTGCGGTGTTGCGCTGGGACCAGGAGTTGGATGACTGTTGGGTATACGGTTCTGGGAGGAAGGGCCGCGCTTCAGCTTCGAAGTGTTCGACGGATAGCTGAGGACCTAGCCCTGGCAGCGGCGTCGGGAACGAGTTACCTGCTGGCTCTTGCTGGTAAGACGGACGCCTAGGCTGGTAGTCATCGGGGAAGATGTCGGCATGGGATGGTTGGGGACCTTGATCGCTACGCGAACTGTGGGTAGAGGTCCGTTGACGAAGAGGCCCAGCGTTAGACTGACGACGTGGTTGATACTCGTTTTGACCCTTGCGGACATGGAGATCGCTAACGTGTCGAGATTGAACCGAGGCAGCAGGACTTGCAGGTGCATACTGAAGACCGTCGCTAACGCGTCGAGGTTGACCAGAGGCAGCGGGGCTTGCAGGTACATACTGAAGATCGCTACCGCGTCGAGCGTGACCAAAGGGAGCGGGACTTGCAGATATGCTCGGGAGATCGCTAAGGCGTCGTACATACTGAAGATCGCTAACGCGTCGAAGTTGAGGTTGACCGGAGACAGCGGGACTTGTAGGTATGTTCGGGAGATCGCTTAGGCGTCGTACGTACTGGAGATCGCTAAGGCGTCGAAGTTGAGCTTGACCGGAGGCAGCGGGGCTTGCAGGTACGTTTGGGAGATCGGCAACGCGTCGAGGTTGGCCGAAGGCGGCGCCGGGACCTGTAGACATGTGCTGCGGCTGCCTAGCAGCTTGAGCGATAACTCCACGCTCTTGAGCGGGCATGTTCCGGGGAAGGTCTCGACCAAAAGTGGGGCGCGGACCGGGAGGCGGCTCAAGAAGCGGAAGTATACCCATCATGTCCTGGTTATCCTGAGCGGGCCTAATGCGGGGAAGGCCTCTACCAGAACTGGGAGGCGGGCCGCGAGGCGGACAGGGCGACGGAGGTATAGCATTCATAGCCCGGTTATCTTGAGCTTGCATGGTACGGGGGAAGCCTCCACCAAGACCGTGCGGCAGACCGGGAGGCGGACGGGGAGAGGAAGGTATAGCACTCATAGCCTGGTTATCTTGAGCTGGCATGATGCGGGGAAGGCCTCTACCAGCACTGGGAAGCGGACCGCGAGGCGGAAGTACAACCCTGATGCCCTGGTTATGCTGAGCGGGCATGATACGAGGAAGGTCATCGCCAAGACCGGGCGGCGGATAGGGAGGCGGAGGTCTAAGCTTCATAGTCTGGTTGCCGCCGTCGTTGCGAGCCGTACCTGATGGTCCCGGTCCATAGCCTTGCTGGTGAACGTGAGGAGCTCCGCCACTTGCCGTGCCCGTATCGCCGGAGGGACCACTCATGCTGTTGAAGATTTGGGCTAGATCATCAGCGGTCAAAGGCCTCTCCAGCGCCCTGTCAATAAGCTTACCATACACACTTTCATTGAGACCTTGGAAAGGGCGAAACTGGTGTGAACGCGCGGGCGAGTCATCGGTGGTGGCCTTCTTCATCCCTGGTAGATCGGTGGCGGGCTTCTTCACATCAGATTGCTCGGTGGCGGGCTTCTTCACCTCAGAGTGCTCGGTGGCGGGCTTCTTCACCTCAGATCGCTCGTTGGCGGGCTTCTTCACCTCAGATTGCTCGGTGGCGGGCTTCTTCACTTCAGGTAGCTCGGTGGCGGGCTTCTTCCCTTCAGATTTCTCGGTGGCGGGCTTCTTCGCTTCAGGTAGCTCGGTGACGGCCTTCTTCCCCTCAGGTAGCTCGGTGACAGCCTTCCCTTCAGGTAGCTCGGTGACGGCCTTGTTCGCTCCGGGTAGTCCAAGAAACGCATTCAGCTCGTCTATGTCTGGGGTGATGAACCTAGGTTCAACTTGCTGTGTTGAGAATAGGCCAGGCAGAGGAGCCACAGCGTTGTCCATGGGAGCCGTGGAGGGACCGGCCCGCAAAGCCGTCATCGATCGATCTTGGGGAGTTTGATGCTCTAAGCTGGTCAGTCTTCGTCCTACTGTTATGCTAGGTTCGATGCTTACGTCGCTGCGTCTCATGCCAAGCCATAAAGTGCCTAAGCCCTCGGGCTGGTGAACGCGTAGGCCCGCGGGCAAGGTTAGCCGCTCTACGACCTAGGTAGATGGGACGCGAGTTTCCGATCGGTCGGAAAGGCGAGTTTTCTATGTCTGGGTCAGTTAAAGTTTCCATGAGCACGGCATAGAAAGAAAATAACCGTTGAACGTGGCTGGCATCTTGGATAGCGCCCGGGCGCTCATAGGTGGAATTGATTCTGTACCTGCAGTCGTGCCTGTAGGGTTTGGTGTCAGCGGAGTGAACGTAGGTGCCTCCGGGTTGAACGAGGCCGCCAGCTCCCTGGGCATCGACCCTTCCTGGTCCATCTTGGTGTTGCCGCTGAGAATTCTCGCGGCGGATGATTGTTGTAGAGGAGGTTGGGCGAAGAGAGCGTTCAGCTTGCGTCTTTGAGCACCTTTTATATCCTATCTGCGGCCCTGCGGCCGTGAACGCAGCAGTGACTTGCGTTTCCAAACCCCCTTCACCTCGTTTTACGAACGGTAATAGCGGGGCTAAGCATATCCAAGCTATTTCGACGCGAATAGTTTCGAAATACGCCAGAAACCGCGTCGGTGAAGTAGAATAATCAGAACTTTTAGTCGGTGACCGAGAGTCATTGGCAAGCGTGAAGTTGCATTTATTAGTCGAGTCCACACAGGCATGCATCGCTACATAACAGAGAACCCAACATCGGACTGTCCAAGTAAAGGTGAGTATGGAGTCGTAATCTCGCGGCCCCGCATGGCTAGCGTGCGTTGCGAAGGCAAAGGTGAAGGCAGCCATCCTGTAGGACTGTAGATGTGTTGCTGAAAGACAGTCGGGCATCTAATGGTATTTCGGATGTTCTTCATCGTCGGCTCCCGCGCTCTTTTCAAGACTCTAATACCCCCACGAAGTCAGTCAGCGCCGTGGGTATGGGAAAGCTAAAAAGTGGACGGTGGAATGCCGATGACAGTGTCGCGTGTGACTTTGAGGCGGCAAGCCAATAAGGACACAGCGCGATGACGCGCTTGCGCCGCCTCATGGAATAGTACAACTCACATTTAAACACCTCGTACAACGCACTAATTCACGCCTGTTTCCATTCCTCGCTGCGAATTCAATCTTGCTGTTTCACTGCTCACTGTCCAGTCTCCAATTTTCGCTCATCTGTGGTTCACCACAGCACGCGACCCACACCTTTCCGGCAACCACAATAATGCACTCTTACTTTTTCGCCAACATTAATCAACAAATTCATCAACCAACAAGCCGTTACATTCGAAATGCCGATAATGCTGAGCCCAGATGCCTCGCCGATTCAAGCACCGGGCAAGCAGTCGTTTGCCCACCAACGGTACGGTCACCAGATTCGGGTCGCTAGTAAATGTGGCCATGAAATTCATCCATCCGCGTCAGAGCACACACCGTGGTGCCCCGCTTGCACGGCGTCTCTGGGTAGAGCGAAGCTCGACGTTGCGAACAAGAAGCTGGTGGCCGAGGGAGGGTTGCATCCGCCGGAACACAAGCGCAACCGACGGTGGAACCTCGCAAGGAAAGGATACGATAACGCGAAGCAGCGGGTCGAGCGGGCGAGGAAGATGGACCAGTTGCGCTGGGAGCGTGAGCAAGCGTGGGATGATACGCACCAGCTATACAATTCTCCACCCAGCCAGGCAGCAGTCCTAAGCCAGTATCCTTCGTTGTGCCCGGCTTGTGACTCCATGATGGCGTCTTATCCTACGAGCATGCCCGAGGTGCCAGTCGCAGGGTACCTAGCTTGGTGGGAGCAGCCAGGCGCCCTCGCTACCAAACATATTCTTGTACCTAGCACACCACCACGACCGCGTAATCAGAAAAGAAAGCGTGCGCAGAGCACAGAAGGCGACTTAGGATTACGCGAGCTAGTCCAAGGCCTCCGAAAAGATATGCGCAAAATGGACGCACACCGAGAAGCGTGGGAACGCCGGTGGCAGGCAGAAGCCGCAGTCCGTCGCAAACATGGCCTTGGAGCCGATTTTGAATTCCAATCCGAGTTTTGGGATGCGCCTATGCCCGCGGTAGTCAGTCGGCGTCAACACCAACATAACAAGGCCGAAGCACGCATGGCCGAGCGGCGAGCGCGTGGAAACCGAGGACGACCAAAGCCGCCACGCAGCTCATTGTCTTACTCGGAAACGTCGGAAGAAGTGCAAGTCGACCAGAGCTGGTGGGAGACGCAGGCTCAGAAAAAAGCTCGGGAAGCACGGGAGCAGGAGGCTCAAGCGGTGGAACAGGAGATTCAAAGGGTAGCGGAAGAGGTTGGGTATCTCTACTTCGTCGGCGTGGAAGAGGGCATGGAGCGCTGGAAAGAGGACGTTGAGCAAAGCGATGAAGCATTGGTGGTGAGGAGACAGGTCTCTAACTCGGAGACATCTAGCAGTGAAGGCTTTCAGGATGGGGATGAAGATGAAGATGGAGAGGACTCGGATGGAATGGAGCTCGATGATTCCTAGGCGGACGACGTCGCATTCCTACCTAAACATCTAAACCGACGATGAGTTTGTGATTGCTTGTGTCCAAGAGGTATCAGGATACCAGAACAAAGTGTTTTTCAATATCCACGTTGGCTCCATTGTGAGGTCCATGCCCTTGCACGTCCGTTCGCGTCGCGAGTGGCCTCCAGTGTGCCGTGCTAATGGGAACCGTCATCTGTCGTGGGGTATCCGTCGCATGCTGAGGTCTAGCAAGCTGTCGCGCAGTGTCCTGGAATACCTGCAGGTGCATGAATGACTCGGTGGTGTGAGCTGCTGATTGACAATACGCAGAAGTTGAGAAATGCCCTAGCTGGCAAAAGCTCACTTGCAACAGCTCGCTAAACTACTCTCGGTTCACGCGACGCGCTTGCGAGTCGTCAAACTACTCTAAACTGTAGTTTACCCTAAACTCATGAGATTTTATTGAGGAGTTAGTAGTAATTGGCAGTGTCTCACCATGTGTCTATCAAAACTGGCTCTATGCTATACACGCGCCTTCGTCACTACCAGGGTAACTCGTCCACCAGATGGGTACCTGCAACTTCCACAGCAGTGCTTCTAAACTTGTTTTCACAAGCATGTTCTACAGTATCAAGCTCAGATGCCTCCTTCTCTATCGTCTCATGCATGCGTGCTTCTACACCAAGCTCGATCCTCTCCGGCTCCATAGCCTCCACCACACCCGCGCATCACAACTCCCTCCTCTTCCTCGCCTCATCCTCCCACTCGGCTGCCTCGCCAGCGCCATGCTTCAAATCCACAAACTCGCCATCCTCCTCTAACGCATCTACATCTCCCTTTCGTATCGCCTCCTCCAGCTCTTCCTTCTCCTTGGCATCAGCCTCCCTCTGCATCTGCTCGTCCACCTCCTGGCGTTCTACAATCTCTGCCTCTTCACCAACGTCGCCCGTCAAGGGCCCCTCACTCTCTTCATACCACTCAGTGTCCTCGGTCCACTCGATAATCTTCTCCTTGGCTGTCTCGCTGAGCGTATAGTAGCCAGGGTTGTTGCGAGGCTCGAACATAGACATGTGCGCCCAAGTTTCTGCAGTCGCTTTGTCGTTGACAGCGGGCATGAAGAAGTCTTTAAGGGGTCCTTTGGGGAGATTGCAGAACGTGCGGTCTCTACCCGCGACCTTGCCTGTCCATCCTTGTTCTTTATTTTCGCTGTTTATGGCGTGGCCGAGCGTAGTGTACATATTGCAAAAGCCGAGGTCCTGGGTTGTCGCCAGTTTTGCGACCTTCTCGAGCCGCTTTCGCATTTCTTCCGGACGGGCTAGTACTCCGACGAATTCGAGATGCGATGTTGCCCATGTCACCCCCTGGGTTATCTGGTCCTTCTTCATGTATGCTGCTGCGCCACCTGCTGCAATGGCGCCTGCGGCTCCTGCAAACATGGCTACTTTCCCATATCTCTGCCATAGCGGGGCTGACGCCGCATCTGCGGTCGAGGATCCCGAAGGCGCAGGAAGCATCTTACTCGCATCCACAGTGCCTGCCGCTGTATCCTTGCTACCCCATCCGAACGCGCCCGCTAGGTTACTATATGCCGAGTAGGCTGAGCTCGCTGTGTTCCAGTGCTTCTCCGCGCCATGTGCTACTACGCCCGGCGCAATACCGAGATACGGCGTGTCGAATGCGAGGATGCCTTGTATGTACGGGAACATGAGCATCGAGTGATCAGACAGAGAGCCCGTCGAGCCTGTCTGCGAGTTGGATTGCGAGTGTATAGGTTGTTCGGCGAGGATGGATAGGAGCGTCTCAGCCGCGACGATGCCGCCCATGGAGTGGCCGACAAGTATGGTCCGAACGGAAGGGTCGACAGTGGGCGAGGGCGTCGAATTGGCCACCTCCAGGTCAATGACTTTGTTCTGCAGCCATTCCTTGAACCGGCCAACACATTCGGTCAAGTCGCCTCGCGTCTCAAACTGCGGGTACGTGATGGTCAGGATGGTCACCTTGGGCAGCGCATGCTGAAGGAGCGCCTTCACGTGACTGGGAAACGTCTTGAAAGTCTGATCTCCGCCCTGAACGGCTTGTTAGCAAGGTGCCGATGCTTATTTACTTGCCCTGTCCTGGCCTCAGGTCGCGTATCCTTGCAATGACGTGGGCCTTTCCGACATACCTTGAAGCCGTGGATAAAGCAGAGTAGTATAGTCTTCCTCATCGTAGCCCTCGACTGTGCTCCTGCATGGTGGGGCCGAGGTAGTGGAGGAAAGCTGTGCAGTCGCGGGACAGTGATTACGTCGTCTGGAGGGCAGCCCCTCGCTTACCTAAGATACCCACCTGACAGGGTCTGTTGGCCAGAACAGTCGACAAGAGGATATGCAGCTATGTCTGAAGGGTGCCAGGGACACTGAAGATGTTTGAGGATTTCGAATAGAGTGTGTGAGCGGGGAGCGGCGAGTCAAGTACTGTGTAAAGGCAGGACTGTGATTCATGCATTCATTATTGGCTTTGCCACTACGGGCTTTCCTTTCCTTGCCTTGCCTTCTTGTGCCCCCCAACATACGTGTGCTGAGTCTTGCTACTACCTATGTATGCCGAGTCCCTTTCCCATCCTTCCAATGCGGGTATATAGTACACAAGTTCCAATAGCCCCAACGCCATTTCATGAGCCGCGCTCGCAATGCAAAAACAAAGGGAAGAAAGTATCCGTACACACACAGGCACCTCATGCGCATGTGGCAAACAACATTGCTGCGGCGAGCAGACTGGCCATGGTGGTCTCGAAGACGTGAAGTTGCGATGAAGCGCCAACGGCAATAACATCGAAGGGCGACCCGCCGCCTGAATCCGCGTTCGAGAGCTGCGCATTTGGCGGTGCCGTTTCTACCGCGCCATCTATTGACGATGGCTGCGCTGAGTCCGTTGGTAGCGCAATAATCGTCGTGATGGTAACCGTTCCTGTAGCATCCGGATCCAGTGTCAAGCCGCCTGTTGGCGAGCTCGAAGACTCCTCCGTACTCGATGGGTCATCATCCTCTGCCTCCGTTGTAGACTCTCCAGCCGTCGACGTCTCTTCCGTCCTTGAACTCGTGACAGTTGTGATGGCCACTCCCTCCGTACTCGTCTGTTGCGTTCCTCCCGCCGTCGTCGAACTCGAACTAGTAACCACCGTCACCCCGGGACATAGACTCGCTATGCCCAACCCATTCTGGAAGACGCCAATAATGCTCAGTTCGCCCGCATCGACATTTGCACAGCTCTCTTTCACGCTCTCTGCAATAACAACGAGCCCCCGTACGCATGCAGCGCTACATGTTGCGCCTTTTACGAAGTCGGAGGCCTCGCAGCCGGATATGGCGGTGCCGTACACGACGGAGCAGGCCGATGGGAGATTTTCGACCCTTGGTACAAAAGAGGAGAGAGAGACTGTGTCTGCAATTGCTATGCGTGCGAGAAGGACGAGGGTGAGGACCGAGGCTCGCAGCGACGAGGAAGGCATCGCTGAGTGTTGGATGTCTTGGAGAGGCGTTGTAGATGGGACCCGTGAGTCTCGCAACGTGAAATTTGAATGAGGCTGATGATGGGGAGTTCAAGTGTCAAAGGCCAGGACACTTCAGTAGCTTGGATATCGCCGGTGAGTAGCCGATGTTCCGGATATGCTGAGACGGCCGTTGTGTGAATGCGCGGAATGACGTCCTTAAGCCTAGGATTGTTTGGGCGGTGTGTGAAGTTTTGAAATGCGTTGTTGGCTGACCACACCGAATGTTCTGCGACAATGTTCCGTTCGTTGACTGCGCGTTGCCGTGGACAACCAGTTTTCAACACTCGGGCACCCTTCCCTTCTCAGAGCGATGACGAAGTTGCGCACCCACTTTCCAGCGGTGCGATATCAAGTGAATAAAATATTCCGACAGAGTAAATAGCGGCAATATCTTGTGCAGTTTTAATCTCTCCCTATGCCTTCACTCAAAAACTGCAAGGACGGTAGCAAGGGAACGACTTTGATTTCTGGCGCCAGGCCTGCAAGGAGCGAATCTTGTCAATGGATAGACGGAGAAAAGAAAAAAAAGGACGCGCAGCGTTTCGAAAGAACGAAAACTAGAAAAAGGTAAAAAAGGCACGGGAGAAGTGAACAGTCGCGAATACTCAGGCGCACACACATAGCGGGTACCAGCACATCTTAAGGCAGATAGATCTCCAAGGAACCCGTCCTCTCCGCTGCGTTACCCACCCGACCGTACGCCTCCGCATGGCCATTGGCCGGTACCCACGAGACGAGCAGACATACAGTTCGCTTTTGTGTCGCAAGTGGCCAACAATTAGGTTTTCTGAAACAAGCGGGGCTGGCTGGAGTTAGTGCGCAACAGTTTGGTACCTGCATTGGTGGCCGCCGATTGGTCGACGAGAGGAATGCAGGCGTTGCATGTAGCTGACGCTCCCCTGAGACGAGGGATGCGCTTCAGATGTACTGATGCAGGTACACGAGAGCAGCACGGGTGATGCTGGTGAGAGGTTTGTGTCGCGCGTGCTTGATTTGGTTTGGACGGTTGCGGCGGGGTTTGGCGCCAGAGATGGAGTGGCGCGGCGGCTGCAGTGAGCTTCTAACCGGCTTGACGCTTGTTGGTACGGATATACACAGTACTCCGTAGAGATATCTAAATTTGATGCGTACAGTACCCTGATGGACTGCCCGACCTTAATACACCGCGAGGTTCCACGTACTTACTGTGTACATCTCACGACTGAACTCCAAGCATCCCTAAACACGACTAGGGAGTATGTGAACGAGGCAGGCAGGCATATCGCATTTATTTCTCTTATTATTCTCATCCCCCGCTCAATCGACGTCTCCTACTCCATAACAATGACACTCCTGAACCTCACCTTCCCACTCTCCATATGCTTAACCGCATCCTCCACCTGCTCAAACGGAAACTTCTCCACCATACACTTAACCCCCTGCTTCTCCGCAAACGCAATCGCTTCCTCGCTATCCAGGGCATGTCCCGACGGCCACCCATGCACCGACTTTGCGCCCATGATCAATGACACCGTATTGACAGGCACATCGCCCACTGGCGCAAGAATCAGCAGCTTCCCAAAAGGCGCCAGCCCGTTGACCAGCGGTCCCATGACCTCGGGGTTCGGCGCCGTGACTACGACGAGCGCCGCGCCACCCATCTTCTGCAGGCCCTCGGCTGCGCTCTCCTGCGACGTGTCGATGTAATCCGTAGCACCGAGCTGGAAAGCAAAGTCCTTCTTGGACGACGACGTCGAGAGAGCGACGGTGCGGTACCCCATCTTGCGAGCGTATTGCACGGCGAGATGGCCGAGCCCGCCTAGTCCTTGGATTGCGACAGTGTCGCCGGCTGTGAGGCCCATGTTACGAATTCCGTTGAAGACCGTTACGCCTGCACAGAGGAGGGGCGCGTATTCGGCCGGGTCCGCGTCTGAGGGGATACGGACCGCGGCTTCTGTCTTTAGGGTACAGTATTCGGCGTCTGGTATCCCTATCAGCCCATCACACACACACTCTCTCTCTCTTTCACTCTTCTGGTATCTGCGAAAGACTATATAGGTAGGTTGGGTAGGTAGGAGAGAGGAGTCCAACTTACAGCCGCCATCCTTCGAGACACCATTAACGAGCTCATTCTCACAGACCTGGAAATTGCCGCGGTTACAGCTCTTGCAAATGCCATCATGAGCGCCATGCCAGCCTCCGCCAACACGGTCACCCACTTTCCATTTCTTTTCGCCCTCGCCGACTGCCTGCACCGTGCCAATGACCTCATGGCCGGGGATGCGTGGGAAGACGTCGCCAAGAGCGCCTTGCTGGAGGAAGCTGTCTGAATGACAGATTCCGCATGCAAGTACTTTGATCAGTATCTCACCCGCCTTGGGTTGCTCGATCGGCACTTCTTTGATGGTCCATGGTGCACCGGCCTTTTCGATCACGACGGCGCGGCATTTGGAGGGGATGGCTGAGGACATTGTTGCTTGAGCTGTTGCACAGCAAATTTCAAAGGTGGGGGGGGGGGATAAGTTAAGGTCTTTGGGTAGGCAGAAGGGATTGTAGGCGTTATGATGTCAAGGAACAAAGCAATTTCACGGTAGGCGCGAAGTCGGCTCTTTATTGAAATCCAGAATTCCCTCATGCTTTTGGCACTAAATTATCATCGTGTTATCACCGTCCTCGTCCGCGATGTTTCTATCGAAGACGTCGCCATGCATCATAGCCTCTAACGTCCGAGGCACTACCGATACACAGCCCCACCATCCCCCGCCGCTCATTGGTTCAAGCTGCGCAGCTATCTTGTATAATGTCCGTAAACTCCTTTAATGCAATCCTTCTCTTGCCCTAATTTCTGCCCCGGACGAAACAACAGAAGCTTAACACCGGGGAGCCAAAGATTGACAAAGGCAGGAATGTTATACCAGCTGTACGAGCTGATCGAAATGCGGATATGCGCTGCAGTTGGGTACAGCTACGATACGCATCGGGTGATAATGTCGTCATTGTTATGACTGGAATTGTACCGGTATTCGATCTACTGTTGAGCAAACTTGGGGTATCATTGGTTGCCGCAAGCGGACTGAGTATGCCCTTACCAAGCGTCGAAATTGCCAAAGCCGCCGGTTTTGGCCTTCTTTTTTACTGGCGCAACGTCCTCTTCTTCATCGACATAGCCTAGAATCTCATCGTCGCCTTGGGCTTGTATCTCCTGCTTGGCCGCTTGGAGATACTTGCCCACACCTGAAGCATCTCCACCGCCGCCATCGACCGTACCGTCAGCACGAATGCGCTTGCCAGTCCAAGTTGTCTTGTCGTTCGCGGTGCCGCCCTGCCTCCTGATCTCCTCTGCTTCTTGGTCCTTGCTCTCCTTCTCTTTGCGCTCTTTCTCCCACTCCGCGAACGGGTCTACGAAGACTACTATGTCCAGGATCTCGATATTGTCCACGGGCTTGTCTTTCTCGCCTACTTCGGCAGTCTCCATAGAGCGCAATGTAGTATCCAGTCCGCCCACTACCCGCGCGAAAATTGTGTGTTTCCGATCCAAATGCGCGGCCGCACGATATGTGATGAAGAACTGGCTCGTGTTCGTGCTCTTTCCCTTGTTCGCCATGCTCAACACACCCCTCGTATTATGTCTTTCGGGGCCTTCGAACTCGTCCTCAAAAGGCTTGCCCCAGATACTTTGCCCGCCTCTCCCCGTGCCCGTAGGATCGCCGCCCTGGATCATGAAGCCCTTGATGTTTCGGTGGAAGATGGTATGGCTATAGTAGCCCTTCTGCGCTAGCTTGACGAAGTTCCACACGGCGCGCGGGGCGTACTCGGGTAGGAGTTCGATATTCAGGTCGCCGAGAGAGGTAGATATCCGGGCGTAGCCCTTGTTTTTTATGCGCTTGGGCTTGAGCATGTAGTCTTCGTCGGAGAGGAGGGCGCGCTCGCCGGAGGTGTGGGGCGTCACGCCCGTGGAGGTGAAGGATGCGGCGGCTTTGCCGGAAGTATATACGGCGGCGTTGTATGCTGGTTTCTTGGGCACCGCCGTGGTTGAGGTCGCTGTGCCGTTCCTGGGCAGGTTGGCTAGCGCTCTGGAAGTGACACCACTTTGCTCCTTGCCCTGTCGGTTTGCGCGCGCCCTCGCGACGGCTTCTTTCGCCTTGAGGATCTTGGCTGCATTTCCGAGCGCATCTCTGTTCACGCCACTCTCTGCCTCAGCCACCACCGTGTCCCCGTCCTGAACGTGCTTATACGAGCTGAAGTCTCTCGATTCGATGCTCTGTGGGTCTTGGAGCGTGATGATGTCCTTTCGCGTGAAGGGCTCGTCGCTGACCAGGTCTTGCCAGTTCTTGGCTTTGATGTTCAATCTCTCCACCGTATCCCAAGCAAACACATTCCCGCTGTTCCTGAGCGCCACAATGTGCGTATTGTCCGTGAAGACCTTGTACGTGACCGGGTCGACATATTCGCCATCCTCATTCTTCGTGAAGTTCAGTGTAATCAGATCGGCGCGCTTCAACGGGGTCCCGTCGACCGGGTTGGTGTCGGGGTGTCTCGCCAGCCAGGTGAGGATGTGGGTGAGGTCGAATGTGGTGCCTGATGACGTGCATACGGGATCGGTGAAGGGCTGGAGCGAAGCCGCGCAGTAATTGAAGGGCAGCCGCTTGAAATTTGAAGAAAGACCGGCGGCCGAGGCTCGATCTGAGCTGTTCGCGCCGCGCGCGTTGCCGAAAGCGTCAGAGGACGACCACTCCGAGTGTGTGATGTATAGTTTGTCGGTTCCTTTGCCCATAGTCGTTGTATTTCGCTGTCCAAGAGGATATTTCGAGTTGTTGCACGGAGGCGCAAAGTGTTACCGAGTAGAAGGAGATGATGCGCCGGGAACTGCCGTCACTAGCGCGACTCCACATTTCTCTGGAGTCTGGATACGACACAGGACAGAACAGACAACTGCGCCAAAATATGAGATAACAGAGCGCCGTCTTCCCATATAAGGACCGAAATGCCGAGATGTCTGCTAAATATGCCCGAGCCATCATCTTCGAAGGCGGGAAACCTGAACTCGACTCCCAGAAATCCCCTACATCCCCTATCCTTAGAGACTACCATCAAAGCTGACTACATCTACAATGACGGATCTGGTGGCTCAGTGCCCTGCAATGCTAGTTACTTCGATGGTCGAGATCATGAGTAACAGTTTCGCAACATCATGTTCCAATTTCCGGGTCCAGCGACACGTATGACACCGATGGATGTCTACCCCTTGAGTAACTGCACAGGCACTAATCCCTTTCTTTACTCTCTCAAGGGATTCGTCACGAACGAAAAGTTTTCATCCCAATATTGCCGATCTCCGAGCTGCATTCCAAACTGGGGAACTTCCCATGGAGTTTGTTCAGACACTGGACGCCGATTGGACCTGGTCGACTACAAGCCTGAGCTGGGTGTGCGCAATCTGGAGGATTGTCTTCTACATGTCTTTCTCCAGGACTCTAAGCATCATGTTCTACGATATAAAGTTCAAAAGCGATCGCATTCTCTACGAGCTATCGATGCAGAAAGCCACTGCTCACTACGGTGAGTACATGCAGAATATGACAAGGGCAGCAGCGCTAATTCTTCCAAGGTGGCACTCAACCCAAGGCTGCGAACGCTGTCTATCATGACACCTGTTACCAACCTGGCAATGAGATAGGCAGCCTGGTTCAGGGCTACGTCTGCCCATGGGGATCAACAATTTGGAACATTACATACGGATCCTACAATACGATGCGGGTCAATACCATATACGATTTGCATCTTTCGAGACAGACATGGACTTCCCATTTTCGCGCCACCGCACTGCCGCCTTCAACAACTACGGTTTCAGCAATTTTGGCACGGTCAAGGGCGTTGGCCTCATCGTTCGCGCCATTGCTACAGTTCGCAACTACGATTACATGTCCGACTGCACCCTCTGTCTAGACGCATCACTTGAAGTTGTTGTGCGAGCATCGAGCTATCTACAGTCGGGCTTCTACTATCCGGAATAGGAAGAATTCGGACCAAGGATTCAGCGACCTACTCAAAGCTCGTTTCACAACTACATCATCACCTACAAGGCAGACTTTGACATGGTCGGAACTTCGAACTCGCTACAATTCTCGGGTCTTATTGTAAAGAGGTGTCAAGATGTGCCTAGGGATAGTACGACTCAGGCTATAAGTATCAAGACATTGCGAGCGCAGCGGACGGTGAGGAAGGCAAACGGTCAGTCGTGGAAGGTCGAATTGTCTAAGAGCCCCGCAATACCCCGTTACGCTAGTCTGTGCGCTTCGGATGTGCAATAGAGTTTTAAAACTAGTACCCGTCTATGCCGAACAACAAATACCCCGGTCTACCTCCACTGAGCCCTCTATACCGCCTACACTGGGTATCACTGTCAACTTGATCACTTGAACGAAAGTTTTGGCCGTCAATCTCCATTTTCAACATTTATAGGCCCGTCCCAAAGGCTTGGGGACAATAACGGTCGTCAATATTATCTGTACGCCATGCCACTACAATTCGCTGAGATTTTCTCAACTATCTTCACATGTCCTTTTCCTCGAGTTCCAACAGCCTCGGACATTAATATACAAGGCGTCGAGACTAGCCCACGGGTACCTCGAGCCACTGCCGCAGCTGGCCTAAACAGACCAACTTCCCCGCAGTCTTGGTATATTGCATGCATGGGACCAGGGCAAGGGAAACCCAACGTTAAAGTTCAGTTTCTCCATCTGCCTTTCTCAGATCACGTACGGATGCCGATCGCTCTCCTCGCATGAAACTCGTGACAACCTTCTCTTTCTCCATTCGACAACAACTCCGGTGTAACCCCTCACTTGACAGCCTCGTATCACCTTTTGAGCATCACATCACACCGGACGGACTCGTTCCCCCCCAGGTGCTACTAGGTCAAATAGGAATTTCTCCCTGCGTCATAAGGTAATTAAGAAACTAAAATCCTACACAATACAATCACAAGGAAATGCCTCGGCCAAACGCTGCAATCATCACGTTCTTCAGCGGTCCCCAACGGACCTATGAGCCCGATCTGGACGCCCATGCTATACTCAAGGAAAAGATATAAAGGGCAGCAAGAATCTCCCCAGAAGAACACTGTCACACATCGCCCACCAGCAAAGAGCCCAACAAAACCAAGATATCAAAACAAACTTCGTTTTCCCCCAATCAACCGAAAGAAAAGAACAACCATGCATTCCTCCATCCTCGCCCTCTTTCTAGCAGTCGCCAGCTGCGTCTCTGCCCAAGCAGGCTGCGACCCCGTCGCCTCAGCCATCCCAGACTGCGGTGTAAGCCCTCCCCCCCCGCTCCCTCTTTTATCCCATCGCTTCCACGTCCCCTACCCATATACCTATTTCCTTCTCGCAAGAAGCCCACTAACACACACATGTACAGGTTCCCTGCATCGAAGACGCAGCCGCCGGCTTCGGATGCACAGGCTCCGACTACGCATGCCGCTGCGACAACTCCGCCGCCATTGAAAACGCGGCTCTGGGATGCGTGCTGGGCGAATGTGGACTGGGGACTGCGCTTGAGGTTCGGGCGAGCGCTAGTGCGGTGTGTGACTGTGTTGCTACCGCTGTACCTGCGGCTTAGATGATGGTATGGAGGTGGAATGGGGATGGCGAAAGAAGGGGGGTGGGGTGGGCTGTATGGGTGAAAGGAAGTGGCAGATGGTGTTTCTCTTTTTTGTTTTTTTCGAGGGTGGAGTGTTGGTGTGTGTGTGTGTGTGTGTGTGTGTGTGTGTATCGGACGGACTTAGATGCGGATACGTAGAGATGTCGAATTCATTCGTTACTGCCCTGCTCCGGCTTCGAGTGGGTCGTTTTTTCGCGCGTAAAACTATGAGATACTTTGGAGAGAGGGGTTGGAAAGACTACGGTAAATGTAGAAGTGAGACTTATTGGCGAATATATCTCTAGTGAATGTAACTACTAGTTATCCTGTTAATTACGAAAGGTTATAGAATCGGTATATTCCACGTATTGTCGTAACACTTCACTACTCTATGTGAGTACACCCTTGCAAAATATATTATAATACAGCGTGTTTATACTAAGACGAGCGATAGCCTCTTTTAGTTGTAGATAGGAAGGGGTCGCTTATATAGTACAAGTGTGCAATACTTAACTAATCTATTTATCTCTATGCTAGTGAATTCCATTCAATTTATAGCTTTTACAATGTTAGGCCTAAAAGCTAAATAGTATCTCTTTGCAAACGCCTGTTAAAACTGCCTAGAAATTTGGACCCTTCTAGCAAAGTGTGTGTTGTGCAAGATGCCTAGAAAACAGCTTATTGGCTCATAGTAAGCGCTTGTGATTGCGCCAAACCCCCGATCCTATGATCGAGCCACCCTAGAAGGTGGTCATGTACAAAGAACGCCGTTAGCCAACCTATCTGCCTAAAAGCCCCTGTGTGTGCCAAAATGCAACCGCTGCTGATAGAAGACAAGCAAAGAATAGACCGTAGTATGCGTAAAACTCTAGTAGGATCGCAGAAGAGAACATCGGTGTGTATCTACAGGGGTCCGCTCAGATTGGTAGCCTGGATCTCTGTCCTGTTCGCAATCAGCGATGAAAGGTATCCGAGTCGACAGTCGTCCTCCAATTGACGACCGATATCGTTCAACCGTTAGATGATACAGAGTTGAAGTATCTAACAAAACAGACGTATGAAGAAAAGATTCTCCTGTAAATGCAAATAGAACCCGCGCCAACGCTCCGATGTGATAAAGATGATCGAGATGCGCGATAACGTCGGCAGATCTCAGAAAAGTGTCGATGTAAATATGTACTAGGTAGTGGGATGAAACCAGGAACGGAGATAGTCGGATAGGGCGTCAATGTGCGTGTCCTCAAGCACACCCAATGGTGGGCCATATGGCGAGACAAAACTGAGCCGAGAATCACATCATCGGTGAGCCATGATCAATCGACTTCGGTCTCAGGTTCGAACTGGTCATGGCTTGTTTGCCGCCCATCTTGCGAGTCAATTTCGCATAATCTAGATAGAAGGTTAGCCTGCGAGGAAATGTCCTATCTCAGAGTCGAACTTACGTAGTCCGCATGCATTACACAGGGTCCTGGCGCCATCCGGACCTCTTCGCCATTCTGGCGTCTCAGCTCGGTTGCAACTGTGACATCGCCCTGGTGGAGCAGCTCGCTATGGGGCATGGTTAGTGTCAACGAACAGGCTGATTAAACAAGAGCACTTACGCCTCGCTTCCTTGTTTTGCTGTCACCTCCAGCGAAGCCTCCCATACCCTTGGAATCATCGCCATAATTACTGCTATTGTCATCGTAGCCGTTCATGGGTAGATAGCGTGAGTCTTGTGGGGGCTCCACAACGCTTGCTTGATGATGGTTGAAAACGACTTCTCGCATACGTTGAATGGACATCTGGATCCTCTCGCTTTGCTTGAGCATATCATCAACCTCTTCCAGCCTCGGCATTGACTGTGGGGTCATACCGATCCGTTGGTTCTCATGTGCCCGTTGTCTGTAGACCCTTGAGAACTCGGCGATGCGTCCAGAACCATCAGCCATCTCGTTGAGCGAGGCCTCTATATCGAAGCTCTCAAGATGTCGCTTGACGGATTCACCATATGGTGCTAGGCTCGAGCGGTTGATTTTCTTTTCTTCTAGACGAGCCATCTCCGAGTTGTCCTGCCATGATTGAGGTGGGTACCGAGGTGGGGCAGAGTAAGTTGAAGCCGTTGGAGGATATGCTGAGTTGGGCGCACTCGCTGAAGCCGCAGAGAGGGGAAAGCTGGGAGGGTACTGCGCGTAAGGATAGTGCGGGTTCATGGGTCCCGCTGACTGAGGAGCAGAGTTCTCGTACGTGGATGATGGCGGCGGATACGACGGATACGGGATGTTTGGTCGAGCAGCGCTTGGGGGTGGGGACTGAGTAGTCTTCAGTGGATGGAGGGTCGGCAGCCTGGGGTTGTGCTGAGGGGTGGAATAGGGCGGTCGTGGTTCCGAGAACGGTGGGCGTGGTAGCGAGTCTGTCTGTGTTTGTGGCGGAGGTGGTGGGCCTGCTTGTGGTGCTGTGTTGTTAAGGTAGGGACTTCTTGGATGCGAGAAGGGATGGGAAGGTACGTGACTGGGGTGCTGTAGATCGGAGGGGAAGTTTCGTGTTCGCTGTTCGGCGGGGGAAGTAGTCGCAGAGGGTGGGAGATGATGCTGAGGAGCGGATGTTACGGATGATGGCGGAGGCACTGTAGCAGGGAATGGTAGTGTCTGCTCCGACCCGAGGGCCTCATGTATCGACGGCAACGACTGGCGGGCCGTCGGACGCTGCGACTCCTTCTCATCGCCCGACGTCCTGCGTGATTCGGGAGGAGATAGCAAGCCTCCAAGCGAGCCGGGTACTGCGCTGGCGACCGACGATTGGTGATTGCTATGCAAATGCGACGCTCCGGCGTAGGGATGCAACGGGCTGGGCATGGCAGCAGATGCGTGTTTTCGCTGATACTCCACCTCTTCCCGCTTGACTCTGTCGGCCTCTAGATGGTTGATCGAGGGCAGACCGACGCTGTGGTGAGGTCAGCAAATGAGACACGGAATGCAGAGCAACAGCAGGAGCGGAGACGACAACAAACAACATACCTCTGTCTACTGCCCGCATCTAACGTCTCCATGGCGGGCCGTGTGCTTGCTGTGGTTATTGCGACGCTCTGGAGCGCAACAGCGAACTGCTGCAGCGACGCGGTGGCGGGGAATGGCCGATGTGCCTTCCCGCACAACGTCAACCGGCGGGGGCAATTCGAGTCGTTCCTTCCTCCGCAGCGTAGCCAAGCAATGCCCGCGCAATCCACACACGACGATGTTGCAATTACCAGCCACCCGTGCTCTCGATACCGTGTTTTTCTGTTCTTTTCTGTTTTTCTCTTTTTCTTTAGGGTTCCTCAAGTGAACTACTGGACAATCTTTCCGCGCTAACTGGCTTTGCAATGAATGATGCACGGGTGGGTGATGTCGCTGTCGGCGGTGGTCTTCGGTAGTAGCGTTGTTGCTGTTACTTTTGCTGTTGCTGCTGCTGCTGCTGCCGCTCCTTCTGTTCTTGATGTTGTGGCTGACGTAGTGTTGGCAGGCACGACTGGCTGTGGAGGGGTCGCTAGGGCGGAAACACGTCGGTCACCACACTCCCGTCCTTCTCTTGCTATGCGTCGTTGTCGGTACGCGGGGGCAGCGCTGGCGGTGGGTGAGGTGCAAGAGTTCGGCCAGGTGTGACCTGGGCGGAAGAGCGGCGAACAGGCCAGTCTCGTGATCCTACAGCGAGCTACTCGGATTTCAGCGACGCCTCTCTGCTTGCAGGCATGGTGTGAGAGGAAACGAGTGCTAAGACAGCAGGAGCGGGCTAAGGCAGATGCGATCGGAGATGAGCCGCGCCGGCAGCGAGTAAGTCGCTCAGTGTGACGACCCTCTGCAGTGAGCGAGCTAGGATGGGATGGATGGATACGGCACCTCTGTTTGCCCCAGCAAGGATGCAGGTCGGTGGGGTCGCTGGGTGTTCAAGATGCAACACCCCAGACTCCAGCGGGCTCCCAAAGCGTCGACTCAGAAGGCCAGCATGCGTGCCAGGCGAAGCAACCCTTGCAACGCTTGCCCGATCAGATGGCCAGCGCCCGAAGGGATACTCAAGGCGCGCGATCAGCATTATCAAGGCCGTGTTTGTGGCCCCTTGGGTGCCACTATGGCGACGCTGCATGGCGGGCCCACACCCATTGGTCGACGCTGGCTTGACGCTGGCTTGAACTTGGCTTGAAGAGTGGGCTGTTGCGCGCAGTGCCTTCTACTCGATCCGCAGCCGTTAAGGCCAGGGGTAGGCATCGCGACCACCATCCGCGCGAATGGGCACCCCGCGGACACGAGGCTCAGATGCGCCCATTCCTGAAGAGGATGCGCCCGACGCCCCGGGACGACTTATCGCCGTGGCATGCAATCGAGATGCAACCGAGCTTCCATCATGCATCCACCCCGGCCCAACCCACGCTCAACTGTCACTCACAGCCTTGGCGCCGACTGCCCCAGGGACCGTCATCCACAGACTGTGCGCCCCACGTCGGGCCACGGTGGAAGCTTCGTTGCACAGCCGGCGTACTGCTCGGTGCCGAACAGGTCATCCGCTGCGAGGTGCGGCACCGTTGGGCAGCAACATTCACCCGTTCACCGTCCCAACTGCAGATCTACCAAGGCCCTCGATGGCGCTCTCGGGAATCTCCTCAGCACAGGCACAGGGGGCTTCTCACACCTGAATCGGTGGCAACACGATTAGTGTAGCGGGGGTGCGGACGTCAGAACCGGCCATATAGTTTAGGGCGGACCGGCCAAGAACTGCTCGACCTCTTCAACTTACCATCTCATCGTTGATCGGCCCGACCTCGATACATGCTGACTCGAGGGCCTCCAACGGCGTCTGTGTCTGAACTGGTCGTACTGTGTATGTTATCGCGCGCACCGGCGAGGGTGCGGAATCCGTCAGCCCACTTTTGGCCAGTCGTCAGTCCATCCCGCCTGTACACAGTACTTTGTTTCGGCATGTGGTACCGTCTGGTTACGTCAATCGCGAAAGGCCGCTAAATCACATTTGCCTGATTCGCTCCGGCCTAATCCTATGGAACCGCGCAGCACTCGACCTTTGACGCCAACACGTGTCCGTGGATGCGTTCGCGTCTAGAAGAAATCCGTGCTAATTGCCAGTGCGCTGCGCCGCTGTCAAGTCAGCGTGAGAAAACGGTACCGACCCGGAGATCTCTACCACGCTACCGACAAGCCTCAGTCCCGATTTAACTGCATTGTGATTGGCGGCAGCGTTAGCAATCCAACCTCGTCATCCTTTCAAAGCTTCCACCCACGCGTTTCATGCGGACATCCTGCGCATCATGCGAACAAAGTGCAAGGCCGTTAGGGCACTGATCGCTTAAGAGTCATTCGAGCGGGCACTATGAGTGCCAAATAATCGCAAATTGAGAAGGGTCACTACTGAGAAAGTGGCCGGCCGAACAAAGGGATCATCGGAGTGATCCCTCCGCTCCGCTTCCCGTTTGATATGGCACCCAGGGGTTCAAGGTGGCATGCGCTCACGGCAAGTCACAGCATGCATCACCCTTATCGAATCACACGTCTCACGAATGTCCTCTATTACTTCGCTTCTGCTGTCTGCTTCACGGCAATGCGTGTTACAGCTGCCTGTGTCATGAACAGGTCGAAAGCACCAAAGCGGGACCAGTTGGCTTACGACGTTAGAGAGCACGGTTACGCCATCAACAAACTTCGCTTACTGTGTTAATCCCGAGTGACCTTCCACGCTGGTCCCTGAACACCACGACTAAATCTGGCGGAATTCTCGACATCTCGCTGCACGCGCCCGATTGACGAGCATCCGATCCGCAGATACGCCTAGTTTCCAAGCAACCGGCATCTGACACGCGCCGCTCCACGCAGTGCGACATGATAGTCGACAGTCAACATCCCGAGAGTTTAAAAAAGGCTTTGAACCGTTTCCAAACGCATGTCAGGAATATGCTTCCCTAGGCCTGTGAAAGAGCCTGGGCTGACTGGGTATGCAGAACATAGCCGGACAATCCCGTAGCAAGGCACAGATGCACCAGCCGCAAGTGTATGCGGTTCGATCGCTGGCCGTCAGGCATTTGGGAAATTCAACACCGCTGCAAAGCGGCTTTGTATATTCAGCCTTTTCAATTTACTCTCTGACCCGGTCTACCTACACTGGTATATCCATTAGGACAGCATTCTAACAGTGCTATAAGTCACGGCTTCACGAAGACACTTGTCGCGGCCCGGCTCGCGGCTCGGGTGGTATGGTGGTGACCCGACTTTTACCCCGTGGCAGGCTCCAAGAACATCGAAACGCTTGATGCGGCTGTTACCGATCATGATCCTCCACACCTGTACGCCCCACAATGTCATACCACAGTTATTGACAGGCAAAGCCCCACTTACGATGGCGCTGGATACTTGCAAGTCGGAAAGCCCATACAGGACTCCTACGCCTTAGACTTCCTCTGCTATCAAAAGCGATACGCAACTGAGATTTTGTTCCCACCAAAAGAGCCACACAAAGACTGCGCTAATGTTTCCCAGCAATAATGCTAGTGGCCGAAGTCGTTGGGCTTCACGCGCACGGCGAACTACCACCCGGGTGGTTTGAGAAAGTTATCGGCGAAGTCCCAGCCCTGCCCGTTCACATGTAATCGCAAGTCGCCGACCTGTGAGGCGAACCCCCTACCAGAAGCACGTATCCAGTATCCCAGGAATCTACAAGTTGCAGGCTCGACAACGAATCAAAATCGTGAGACATACATGACAGAAGATGCAATAATATCGACATCCTGGCCATAGTATCTCGACTGACTCGAGATTCTTAAGCCCTCGCTTAAAACGATCTCGATCTCGTTTCGGAGCACATCTTTTCGTCTCCTGCATGCGTCTGACAATACCCAGTCTTAGTGGACGTCAGCCCAAACCTGTCTAATACATATTCGCCAATCCGTCCTCTTGCTTAAGCGACGTGGTCTATCACCCAGTCACCCAGTCTACCGGTTCTGGTTCAATATCGCATCGTACGACACTCAACGCAAGCTGTTGGGCTTCTGCGTGTTGTGTATCAAGATTTGTCCCTTGTCAGGCTTTGGCTCATTATTTGTGTTCAGCCGGTACCTTCGATCAGTATGTGATCGTCACACCCGCAACCGTGTTGATAATAATGAGGATGCTGCGAGCTGCGAGGGTACGGCGCAGCAAGCACGCTACAACGCGGGAAAAAGCAACGCTGGAGGACCCACTCACTCAGGAGTCAGGGTCCAGGAACCACTCACTATGAGTATCCCTCACCCCTCGACCTTTCTGGCGACGTGACTAGCAAATTTGTCGATAGAAATAGATAATCCCCGTTTTCTTTCTAGTCAAAAAGCTTGCGCCTTTTAGCGAAACATGGACTGCCCTGTTTTTGATGCGGCATTTATTGGAACATACAGTCTTGCCGAGTGGGCTTGCCGATTTGGGTCTTGAGCGGCTATCGGCATCAAACGTTTCGTTGCGATCCTGCACTCGGACGGCGAGGACATCTACACAGTAATAATGCGACTTCAGACTTGGTGGCAGGTGGCAAGAGTCAGACTGGGACGAACACCTGCCTTTCTTCCACAGCCTGTTGCTGTTTCCAAGGATAATGATGATCCGTGACATCATTGTCCGCAACTCTTGCGTCGGCCTTCACAGTAAGCACTACTACACAGTAAAGCGCCCTTTCTGCTTTTGTAGTGTTTCGACTATCGATGCGAAAAAGGGTCATTATATTCTATTGAGGTATCCTAAGGATATTGATGGGCTTGGAGAATTACCAAATGGGTACCTGGACAACGACATGGGAGTTTCTGCGTCCAAATGCGCTATACAGCGTCCTGTGTAGGCTGCTTTACAAGGCTGAGTCGTTCTCATGTTATCCAAACATGGCCATGTTCGATACGTGCTCAATGATTCGCTAGATACGCCCGAACGTCCCCGACGACATACTTTCCAACTCTATCAAAGCCGATATGCTTGCACAGATTAGAGCACTCAAAATCAAGACTATGGGACATTGCGAACATAAAGAAGACTTGCGAGGCATGCAACAATAATGGCGGTTCAATAATGTCCGAGGTCAACAAGCTCGGAGATATCAGATCTTGGGCGTGTGGCGCGCTCCAAGTGCTAGCGGTCCGATGGTGTGGCCCTGGTGTACCGGCTATCGTGAGATTCGCGATCGCGACTGTGCACTACATAAGTCCCAACAGGGTTCAGCATACGAGCCGCAAGATATGGAAGCCATCACTGCACACCTCAGATGATCTAGCTCCCAAGCAATCGCTCGGGGTTCAAGATCCATGACGACATCGATCTACCCCTCCAACACCACAGCCGATCCACTGTACGCAATGCCAAACCAGCGCTTTCAAGTCTGAATCAACTCATGCGTTCCGGAAACATTTCCTTCTTGCACAGGGTCGTATAAACTCGTATACCTTGTTTGAACACCAGTCTAAAAGGAGAAATCGAGATTGCTCCGTTGCTTACTGTGGTAATCTAGAGACTCCGCATTGTTCGAGATGGAGATCATCCATGGCTCATCCCGCCTCGCACACGGGAGGAGGCGCAAATTCTGCCAGATCAATTTCGGCCTCGCCCCTCTGACTGGTAGACGATATTTCCACGTGGATGGCATCGTCATTAAGTTTTGTCAAAGTGGGCGTCTACCTCAACAGACGCATAGTGGCCACTACTTACTGAATAGCTCATGTTGGAAGCAGCGCTACGGCGGTCTACACGGCTCTCGGCACGTTCAGCTACGAAATGGTCGACTCCTGCTCAGTCCCTCGAGCTGTGCAGAAAGCGCCTCCGCTCAGACTTCAACCAGTGATCGATCGACGGCACAATTAAGTTTACAACCTTACCCGCCAAGCTCGATAGAAAGTGTAAGGTTTATTTCTCGGCGTAGAGAAAGCCAAGGCAATTCGTACCTCCTGGAATGAGCCGACCCGCAGCTTGAGGAAAGTTTCCTAGCAGACTTATTAGAACCATGGGGCCGGGTTTTCTTCTGCAAGCCATAGGTACTGCTTCGTCAAGCGAACGATACTTTATCGCCTCGACACCACAAGATGGCGCTACACAAGATAGTTCGAAGCTCGAGCCCCGCGCCACCAAACCTAATGTGTACACCAGTGTATTATCGATCCTCAGGTGCGGGTCAGGCACCCAGGTTTGCTTTTCGCTAATAATCGCTTACATTATTGCGGGCTTTGGGACGATTGTGGCGTACCAAAGATCGAACGTACTCAGGGTGTTCCTGGCCTGCCCTGCAGAAGAGCGGTTACTAGCTCCAATAATCGACAGGTGACGCGCGAGGTGGATTGCGGGCCTCTCCTGGCTGGCGAAAGGACGTCCGTCTTGTGCTAGAATTGCCGGATGCTGCGGCTCCACGATGAGCTAGTTGAAGGCTTGCTGCTGGTTGTGCTACATGCCTCGTAAGCACTCCGTCACTGGGCGTACGCATTCTGACCTTGGGGTACGCGGCCAAAAGCGGCTGCGTGCTGTTGATGCGACGACTTTCTGAGCACTCATCGCGTGGCATTCTGGGTGCCAAGTGGATTCGAGGAGGCGCCAGCTACTAGCCGCCGGAACGTAGTGAGCAATAAGTTTTGGGACCATCTCGAGCTAAAAGCAAAGATAGACATGGTCCCTGAGAACACCGGTAGGCTACTGGTATTGACGTCCGTTCCATCATCGAAGCTGCGTCGAGCCACGCGCTACAGAGACCGGATCGACTTCCCCTGGGCCACTCTCGGATGCTCCAATTGCCGTTGCGGTTTTTCTCTGCAGTAGTCTGTAGCTTAAAACAAAGGGCACCGTTAGAAGAGCCATGATGTAATTATACTAAGCATCGTTCCTGCGCATAGGCGCTGTTGCTCTGTGGACGTCACTTGAGCATCATGGTCGAGACCGCTACATGTCGATGCTAGTTGCACTCAGAACAGAAAAAAACCTAGCTGGAAATATGGCCTATACCTACAGTACCAGCCTGTGGTCTATTAGTCTACAAGGATAAGTCTCTCCTCTTGCTGTTCGCTAGAACGAGCGGTTGTGGATAACGTGCGTATCCTCCCATCTTCGCGGTTGCACCCTTTGTAGCATACTTCGTGGTTCGAACACATTGTACATGCATATACGGCCTAACTGGATCTATTTATCTTACTAGTTACGAAGCATATTAGGCCTGTCGGACTCGCGCAATGACGGAATTGACACGTCCTCGAACGAAGTTACGATAAGAAACAATTTACCGTCACGTAGGTGTTGCGTTCACCTAAGCCTACCACTGAAGAAAAAAACACTACTAGTGTCCACAGCTTCCTTATTATTAAGTGCAGTACTTAGAGGCGTGGGTGTGTTTAGAGGTTGGCTAACGTTTAACGAGGTGGCTGCTGCTGCAAGACGTACGTAGACCTCTTTGCCTACTGCTAACTCTGGGATTAAAAAATTATTCGTCGTTTGGGATAGGATGGATGCTCTGGAGCATTATGTGGCGAATCGAGCGACACTGCCATTTGAGCGACAGCCATTGTATTAGCGCGGACGCTCTGGCTAGACTAATATGAGGTGCAGGCTAAATCTACATTCTCATCGGTGATAACTCCCAGGCCTGTCCAGCATACAGACCGATAGAGTAAAATAACTCTTAGGTACGGTTCTCCGAATTCGGTAATCTTGTGGTCATAGGGAATCGTACACAGTAAGCAGACTTAATAAGAATTTTCAAACATGAACTCGAGGCTCAAACGTGCTATGTACGTAAGCCATCTTTGAGACTATTGTGAAGGACTTGTACGTCGGTGTGAAGGCCTTTGTGTATGTGTTTGTACACCCATGGAGTAGAGAGAAAGAGCGGATTTGGGCTGATTTGAATGCTGGCTTATTTGGTGCTGTGGGGTTTGCAGTTGGGCGTTTGTGGGTATATTACGTGACGACCATTTGTGGCTTGGGAGGTTTGGGAGCGTGCTTGACTCGGACTCTTGGAAGCAGGGTGCGATGTATGATGGAGTTGTATTTGGGTTGTGGCTATGGATGTATGCGTGTACGATCATGTTGGCGGGAGATTAGCCGGTCTAATGATTGGATGTGATTGTTTTCGCAGCAAAGAAGATGTGCGCGACCGATTCATTCTGATATTGTCGGTAACGGTCGACGATAATAAGTCTTCCTTACAAGCTACAAGCCCGTCCTATGTACGAGCGTGGCACCCGTTTCCCCGCCTTGGTGTATTTGGCTAAACGCAAGATCGAGTTCGTACTCAGTGTATGATGGCAGGAAGAAGAATTGGGGATTGCGTTGCTAACAACGACCTAGCGGTCTCTGGTACCGTGGAACAAGACTCTGGGGGAGCCACTCAAGCGAGAAGGCGCAATCCTCCAAGCAGAAAGTACGAAGAGGGAGTTTGGGTATGGTACCGAGTGATGATCTCCATGAGGTGCAGCAGCTATCCGCTTCCAGATCTCGGTAGTGCAGCCGTCACGACACGCGTGGCAGAACTGGAACCCACGGAAGAGACGGGAGATCGCCAGGCTAGGCATGTGCTAGTTGGACTTCTGTGACACTTGGTTTTGAGCAAAGTTAAGACATGTTCATGTTGTTTCACCGTGCGTCTCTATCGATAGGGAGCGGATCGACAGCCGACGATGCATGTCATCCGCGATGCCGAGCAGCAAGGGCCACGCAGCCAGGCTCGAGTCTTCACGCAGGCCGATTACTCGACGCACCCAACCTCAGCAGCACCCGCATCCGCATCCGCACTCAGGTCTCGACACCCCACGCACACGGGAATCGCCATCATCGACGACGCTGCATCGTGTTGTGGCACGCAAGCGGCAATCCCATGCGGAAGTCGCTAGAGGGCTAGCCCCCAGTCAATCGCCATCCATCAGACCACTTGTCGAACCACTTCTCGCACCACCACCTCGCTCCCATACGCGAAACACACATCGACCCGGCTCCTTCGGCCCTACTGTGTACTGTTACCGTTACCGTCGTGCAGCAATCCGGGGGCGGAGCTGACGGTCGCAAATTGCCCGCAGCTTCCGCTTCCGCCAGCAGGCCTGGCCCGCAACGCGAGCGTCTGTAGAGGAGCGGCATCGTCTGATGCTTGAAGGTTGCAGCTGGTAAGACCGAGCTCCTTCCTGCCTTTGAACTTTCATTGTTTCTTTTTTGCGTATACGCTGGCCTGTCTTGCTGTTGCGCGCCCGTTCCTGTTGTTGTTCGCAGCCAGCAGACCGACCGCGTCTCCATGGCTTCCGATCCTGCTGGCAGCCCCGATGACGGGCTTGAGCTAGAAAGAATTGCCGTGCGTGACGCAGCGCCCGCGGCCATTATTGCTTGAGCACACTGCTAATGCGAATTCGCACTCCAGGTCGGCCCTTACTGCGTCTTCGACAACTTCAGAGTGTCGGCGAGTCCCCAGCGCCAACCCCCGCCCCTGCCAGAAGTGAGGCGGGACCCAGGCCAGATGGAGGACCCGATGCTCTCGAGCGACTTCCCCTTTGGCAACATGCGCGGACCGTGGATGACTACTGCGGGCGACGACCTGACGCTCGCAGCACCTGCCGACGACATGGCGAACTGGAACGAGTGGATGCAGTACGACCCCGCCCAAGCGTCTCAGAACGCGCAGCAGGGCGAGTCCAAGCCCACGAATCATTCCCAGGGGCCCGCCGCATACCTCAACCCTGACCAGCAGCAAACGTCGCCTCTCCATCCTCTCCCACAGTCGCAGCCACTGCAAACCACCACCGTACCCACCACCGCCCCCATGTTTGCCCAATCGCATGGCGTTCCCTTTACCTTTGGACAGAGCGCCGACATGCCGCCCGCCTTTGACTTCAATGGCAACGCCCTGAGCTCTCCGCTGTCCGGCGAGATGCAGCAACAACAGTCTGCCTACTACCCGCAGCAGCAGCAGCAATGGCAGCAGCAACAACAGCAGCAACAACAACAGCAGCAACAACAACAGCAGCAACAACAACAACTCGCCGACAACACCATATTCTCGCCATCGCAGTACGAACATGCCGCCTTTACCGCACCACCGCCGCCAGCTTCCACGCCCAGTCTCCACCACAGTCCCGGCTCGCTGAACAACGGTCGCGCCAGCTCGTCGTCGTCGCATTCGTCGCCGGAGCCTGTCGCGGGCGCGTCGCGGAAGAGAAAGTTATTGGCTGACTCCGAAGAGCTCGACGATGACGCGCCCTCCAGCAAGAAAGGAGGAGGCCCCCCGAAGAAGACTGCGCACAACATGATCGAGAAGCGATATCGGACCAATCTCAACGATAAGATTGCCGCTCTTCGCGACAGTAAGCCACTACTCCCCTAGCCCATTCCATGCTAACTCACCATCGCAGGTGTCCCCAGTCTCCGCGTCATGTCGCGGCCGAACGGAACGGAAGAGGACGACGACCCCGAAGATCTCGAAGGTCTCACACCCGCACACAAGCTGAACAAGGCTACGGTATTGTCGAAAGCGACCGAGTACATCCGACATCTGGAGAAGCGTAACAAGCGCTTACAGGACGAGGTCACCACGCTGAAGGGACGACTAGAGAGCTACGAGAAGATGGCGATATCAGGGCCCATGACCTTGCATGGAGCTGTTAGTACGCCGGATGGTACGAGGTACCACGAGGATCCATTTACGCCGACACATGGCCTACCCATGTCTGGTCCGCCGCAAGGAATGATACCTGTGCCGGATAACATATCCGCTCTTCAGCGTGGACTACCACCACAACAGCATTATGCACCTGCCTATCCTCCAGGATATGGCGCGCGGCCAGGCGTCGGCCCACCAATGGTCAACGGACGACGCGGCGGTGCGATGATGGGCAAGCTCATGGTCGGTTCTCTAGCCGGCCTGATGATACTGGAAGGACTCGTCGAGCGCGAAAAGTCACAAGAAGAGCCGACCGGTCGCGGACTGTTCGCCCTGCCTGTCAACCTGGTCGGTATCCTTGCTCCTCGCGTCTCCCTCGGAGCATCGACAGCTCAAGTGCCTCTGGCTAAGCTACTTCTGGTATTCGGCGCATTCTTCTACCTGATCGCTCCTTTATTCGACTTCAAGCCAAAACCAAAGCGCAAGTCTCCACAGGCTATTCTGTTATCACCTGCACCGTCCCTTGCCTCTCCAGTTGAAGTCCGTCGAAAGGCTTGGCTCACCGCCATCCAGACTGTCTGGGTACCTCAGCACAACTTCATCCTGGAAGTCGCTGCCCTAGGCTTGAAAACTCTCAAGCTCAGCATGCGGAGAATGGCCGGCTGGGAAGGATATGCCCATCTCACCGGCATTACCAAGGAACAAGAAGCCGCGCGTGCCAAAGCCTGGGAGATTGCACTCGACGCCCAGCTCGCTGGCGGCGACGCAGAGATCAGCAAGAGTCGACTGGTCCTGACACTGATGGCCTCTGGAACATTGCCTGACACGCCTGCACGACTCATGCTCAAGGCGCTACACATTCGGATCCTGCTCTGGGAAATTGCCAACACTGGCCACGGCTCCTGGTGGATGGTAGATAATGTGAGTGCTAAGCTGGCGCGGAGCTACTGGAACATGGCACGAAGCGAGCAGCGTATCGCGGCAAACACATCGAAACAGAACAAAGAAGCCGAACCTCTGCCAGAACACCTGGCAGCGCTCATTGAAAGGGAGTGTGACGAGGTGCTCGTGCCTGCAGTTGTGCAGCGTGCATACAACTTGGCATGGAACAAGCCAAGCCATGAACAGACGACTGTCGATACTTCCATGGACTCGGTTGTGGAGGACTTCGCTATCTCTTCCCCTCTCGATGCTCTGGCGGCCTGGTACTCTAGCCTTGTATTGAACCAGGGACTCATAAACACCCTCGATACCAAGAAAGCATCGCCCACGGAGAGTGCCATTTCTGACCTGGAACTTGCTTTGCGATGCGCTCCTCCTAATTCCCAAGCCCAATTACGAACATTAGTCGCTCAAGCTGTCGTGCTCGACAACCACCGCAATGCACGCATTGCGGCAGCGCTCGAAGCGCTACCATCATCCCCAAAGCCGGCGGATGCTGGATTTATCAATCTCGTCGACAACGGCTTCGTAGCAACCGACGTCCGCAAAGCACTCACACTGGCCAAGTGCCTTTCGTTAACCGCCTCCTCAACGCCCGAAGCGCGTCGCCGCGCCATCTTCGTCATCAACAACACCCATATCCCCGAAGTCACCACCACACTACTGAGCTTCGTCGCCGGCTACAAGCTTCTCACACAACTCATGGCAGATGATGGAATGAAGACTGAGACGAGCTCTGGACTGGAACGCATCGCCAGTTCGCTGCGCATGTGGGTTGGGAGAGGCGCAGGGAGGCGAATCAAATTAACTAACAAAGCGAGAGGCCGGATCGTGCGTGACTGTCTCGACGCGAGTAAGTGCCTCGTTGGGCTGAGCGAGAAGAAGAACAAGAAGAACAAGAAGAAAGATGAGGCGGATGTGGATGATGGCTATGCTAGTGCGAGTGTAAAAGACGACTAGACGATATTGTCGTTGTTTTTTTCCTTTATGTTTGGCATGCATGTTATGGAAGGGGCCCACGTTTAGGTCCCTATCATACCCCCCATTCATTTTTGGAGCCTCTATTTGGCGTTTATCAATGGATATATGTTGTTGTTGTTCTTCCAAATGGCATTTGGGAACTAGAACCGCTGCCTGCCTCTTTGCGCGAGATACCATGTGCTTCTTCCTTTCTTGTATCTTGCTATCAATTGACCCTTCCTTGACTATAGTTGTTTTCTTTCTGGATTTCACTCTGTCCACACACACACACACACACATACTGTATCTAGTCGATTACATTTATTTCTTAATGGTATAATTACCTACTATAGCCTCTGTATTCCCCATGTTGCACTTGTTTGTTTTTGTAAGGATTTGGGTTATTTGGTTTGTTTGACAATGGTGGAAGGAGGTAGTTAGGGAGTGTAGAGTAGAGAGTATATCGCGGAAGGTATATAGTACTTCCTCCGCAGCAACATAAGACTGAGAATATTAAAAAAAAAAACTTTAGCCAAAAAAGAAAAGAAAAGTGGTACCAAAAAAAATCAAAGGTTACATAAAAACCAGGGGTTCGGAATGAAAAAACTAAATAAACAAGTTCCCATCACACCATCCACCTACCAACACCTTCTCCCCCATTCCCACCCCCCCATCAACCCAACATACTCCTCTTCCGCCCCCTCAACCTAACCCCCTCCAACCTCCTCAACACGCTCCGAGCCCCCTTACCCCCCCACTCCCCATAGCTAGCCAGCACCTGGTGAAACAGCGGCTCCGCGGCCGGATGGGTAGCCGCAAATGCGCGTTCGAGGACGTAGAGGTCCACGGCTTTGTCTTCGTCTTGGATGCTGGAGGTGGTGAGGCCGAAGTCGATGAGGTAGATGTCGCCGTGGAGGAGGAGGGAAGAGGAAGAGGAAGAGGGGTGTGGTGGTGGTTCTTCGTCGCCGCACATGGCTGCTTCGCGGAGGGTGGAGGGCGTTTGTTTGCCGTGCAGTGGTGATGATGCCGTGGGTGTAGATGTAGATGTAGATGTAGATATAAACGTCGGTGTCCGCACCATAATATTACTAGTCGTCAAATCCCCATGACAAACCCCCAATCCATGTAACTTCCCAATTTCCTTCCCCACCCTCCTCATCAACCCCTTCATCTCTTCTTCTTCTTCCTCCCCCCTCCCCTTAACCCACCCATCCAAAACTCCCCTCACACTCCTCCCCTCCAAAAACTCCAACACCAACCACCCACCCTCCCAATCCGCCCCCAACACCCCAGGCACATGCACCCCCTCCCGCTTCACCCGCACCAAACTGCGTGCCTCGGCCAGCAACCGCTGCTTCGTGAGGCGCCGGTCGAGCGTCGCGTGTCGGTATGGTTTTGGGGGTCGGTATTTGACGACGACGGGCGTATGCGGGGTTAGGAAGGTGGTTTTGTAGACGAGCGCTTCTGCGCCTTGGGTTAGGGGCTCGAGGGCGTGGTGGGTGAAGGGTGGGGGGAGGTTGTGGAGGGGGCGCGTGGTGTGCGGTAAGGGTGGGGGCTCGATGGGCGTGGCTATGGGTGCTTCGGCCATTGTGAGGTCTGGAGGTTGGGGTGGTGGTGTGTGTTTGGTGCTTTTGTGGGTAGAGGATGCGAGGTTTAGGGTTGTGATGTTGGAATTCGGGGGTTGGTGGGGGCTCGAAAAGTTTTGGTGGGTTGGAGCGTTGCGACTGCCCCGCGATAAATAGGTACGACATCAGCCCTACGACGCCAGCCCTACGAGGCTTATCGATCCTCTCAACTTTCACTCACCACGCGAGCAGATGTTGAGAACCACTGGGGAAAAAGCTAAAATCAAGAGCTAAGACCAGGCAAAGTTTGACTAGAGATTCGTGGAGCACAGGTGTAGATCGATCGACTCTCTACTGCCCGCAACAAAACCCATGCCAATGCTATGATATGGTGCATGCATTGTAGAGACAAGCGTGTCGTAAACAATGCAGGTCTAACTTCACGATGCAGAGAAAATCTTCTTTATAAGCGAGTGTAATTGCATTTAGGTTTCTCATCCTACATGATTCACTCATCTCTCTGCATAGGCGTGCCGCCCATTCTACAGTGGTAGCGAATGGATGAATCAAGAGCCCACCACCTCGTACCTTAAAAAAACAATGTTAAAACAACAAAAAGCTCAAGGAGTGCAAGATCTCTAGCCACAGGCATAGAGCTCGTTGTCCGTGAAGCATATCGCAACTCGCCATCCATTCGAGTTGCCGGTTCCCAAAAAAGCATAGAGCCACTCCACCATGCTCATTAAAAGCAGTTCGCGTAAAAGGGTTGGAAACAAGTAGAAGGCTTTAAAGTAGATCTTCCGGTTGAGGAAAGAGACGAAGAGTAAATCGTGATAATCGAAACAATAACAAAACAGACCTCGGTCGAATGCGAGAAAACAGAGAACAAACAAGCAAGGAAAAGTTCGTGATGGGCCGTAACATAGGGCGTCCGAAGAGCGCCACAGTAATATGCACAAAGGGAACTGGCTCCCCAAAAGTTGATTTCCAATCCATGCTGAGGCTCTTAAAACACGGTGCTCTTGCGCTTCTCAGCGCTGGTGAGAACGAGCTTGGGCATGGTGCGGCGTTCACCCCACGTCTCCTCTGGGCGGATGTCGACCAGACCGCCGCCCACAGAGGTACCATCGTCGCTGCTAACGCTGTTGGCGGTGTAGGAGCGGTTGACGGAGTTGTCACGGGATCGCTCCTTTGAAGCCTTGCGCTCCGATCCGATAGCGCCGTTGGCTACAGCACGGAGGCTACCAATGCTAGGCCTACCAGAGAGGCTGCCACTTCCTCCACTGCGAACGCTGTCTGAATCGTTGTCAGACGACGGGAAGTGCTCGCTATCTGGTGAGACGCTGCCGCTGCCGGTTCGGTGCGCACGGCGGCCAATACCAGCTCGAACAAGGTTGCCCACCGCCTGTCGACGTTGACGCGTAGCAAAGTTCTTGCTGCCCTCATGCTTGGTCGTGGGGCGTTCCTTGAGCTCTTCGATTGAAGGAGGGTTGCGAGGCTGGCGGACCGGGTGCTCTCCAGCGCGGGCTTGACCAGGACCGAAAGTGCCGGTCATAGGGGTAGAGGGGAAGCCAACAGGGCGGACAAAGGCAGAGCGAGGACCTTCCTCGGCCTTGCCGTCCACAGCGAGAGAAGACAGGTTCTTCTTATGGCCGCGACGGAAAGCGTTGGCGGACGGCGGTGGAAGGGGAACCACATTTTGAGGAGGGGTGTTGGACTTCTTCGGCGGCGACGAGCTGCGTGTGGCCCAGGGGCTGGGGTTGCCCTCATTGGGCGGAGAGACGTGAAGCACCGGGGTGTCAACCTTGGGTGGAGATGCTGTGAAGCCAGGTGTTGGCGGAGGCGGCGACTGCGACAGGTTCGCCATAGCAGCCTGAGCCTGCATATCGTTCTGTTGAAAGCTTGGGTCGACAACATACTGGTACTGGCCAGTCATCTGATTGAAGACAAGGTAGACGCCAGGCTGGTTGGTCTCTTGGATGGCCGCAGTGTTTCCAAACTGCTGACCATAGGCATTCACCTGCGGCGCGTACTGCTGCTGGCGCATGCCACCGCCCATGTTCATGTTGCCGAACTGCTGGGTAGTCAGAGCAAGGAGTTGCTGCTGGAGTTGCTGCTGCCTCTGAGCGAGGTACATCTCCGTAGCCAAAAGCTGGGCCGCAACGTTGGGGTCCATCTCGGCGTCATCGAACTCCAGCGAGGGAGGAGCCAAAACCTGGTTGTAGTAATCAGGTTGCTGCTGCTGCTGGTTGAACTGGTTGACGCCACTGAAGCTAGAACCAATGGCAGTTTGGGGAACCTGCTGGTTGGCACCCTTGAAGCCCTGCCTAGGGAGGCGGCTGGAATTGTTAGCAGGGATGTTGTGCTGGCGCTGCGAGTACGGAGCCGAGGCGGGAGGTTGAGCAGACGTCGGGGTCTTTGGGGCGGTGCGCAGGCCGGCCAGGAGATGGGAGCGGCTGGTGCGGGGCGTGGCAACCGAGTCCTCGGCGATGGAGGCGACCTTGGGCGGCGAAGCGACACTGAGACGCTTAAGCTGAGCGCCCTTGCCGCGAGAACCAAAGCTCGCCGTCGGACCGCCGAATCCGGGCTGGGATTGGAAGTTGTTGTAGGTCATTTGAGCAAGACCGCCAGCGTCCATGCTCATTTTGGTGTGGTCTAAGAAGAGTTGCGGACAAGGAGTAAGGCTGCAACAAAGGGTATGCTTAGTGCACACCGGGAAGGATAAAGAATCGAATGGGGGGTCCAGACACGATCTGGAGTCGAAAGCAGCCGGAAGAGGGAGTGTAGCGCGCAGATGGAAGACCGGACAGACACAAGACGTTTGCTGTTGAGGCACAGGCGCGGAATTGGATGGCGATTACTGGATTAAGGATCGTACAGATCGGGTTGGTAAGGTAGAGTTGTTATCGAAAACCGGCCGATGGGCAATGCAGTTGGAGCTATTAACAGGGTCTTCAGTCGCGAACTCAGCGGGTGGGGCTGGCGATGCAGTGAGCCAGGGCGCGGTGCTGGAAGCGGAAGGATCGAGTGTCGCGGCAGGAAGGCGCGGTCCGGCAAGCAGAGACACGACAGGGGCGCGGCGAAGATAGGTATGAAGGTGAATACACGAACAGAGAGCACAGGCAAGCTGGTCGGCGGTGCGTCGGCTGGCGAGCTCTTCTCTCAGGGAGCGACGGGACTGGCGCGCTCTCACGATCTCGGATTAGGCGGAGGGTAAGCTGGTCCAAACAACAGGAGCAGGTAGAAGATGCAGAAGCGGCACTGGATGGGAGAAGAGAGCGAGGGGGAGGACGGGGTGGAGAAGAAAGGGCGAGATGGAGGGGCCAGGAGAGAAAAGTGACGAGCAGCGAGCAGCGAGCAGGCCAGCCGTAGACGAGTGCGAGCGCTATTAGTATAGGCCCAGCTGTGACGGGCCTTGGCGAGGCTAGCGCGATGCAGCCCCTGGATAGGCTGCAGGTCGTGGACGCACCTTGAAACGCTGGGCCTGATGCGCAATCACGAGCGTGGGCCGTTCCTGCGTACGAGTGTGCCTCGATTACGAATTGACCTTTATGCTGCCTCGACGCGGCGTAATTTGTTCACTGGATACAAAGCGTTCGGTGCTCCTGAGGGCGGAGAGAGGGTGGAGAGGCTGCCGCATGGCGAGAGCGCGCCTTCCGCCACCGGGCAGCAGCGGTTCCTCGAGCAGCAATAGCAAGCAGGGCTGGCGGTCGTTCCTTCCTCGAGTGCAAACGCATCACCTGGGAGAATGTAAACACGGCCTTCTCATTGCTCCGTCTGGCACACCGCAACATGTGCTCCACTGCGTCGATAGCGTCTATGCTGGCCATTTGGGCCAGTCGTTCGCTAGCCTCGAGGGAGTCACCAACGGCGGCTACGCGGATTCGCGTCGCTACTGGCCACTGCCCTCGACACCATGCCCCCTCCTCAGCCACGAACAGCCTGTCTAAATATACAACCACCGTTACCACTACCACTCTACCACTACTACTACCACCACCACTCGTCGTCCTTCACCAGCGTCTTCTCCTCTGCCAACGCATTAGTGCTGCCTGTATCTTTGTCCTCGAGGACGGACGCGATGCATGCGCATGAATGCCCGGCCGACTAGTAACTGGAGTCTCGTCCCACCACGCCCAAACCGTCCGTCAGCTCATCAATAATTGTTCGCAACTTGCAAGCGCAATCTGCAATCCATGTTCTGCGGGACCCTGCTTGTCGGCGTGCCGACCCCCCGACCTGGCTGTCAGTCACGCCTTCCCTTTGCCTTCACTGCAGATCTAGAGATGCTTGCTAATACCCTGCCTCACCATCGAGTTCCTTTCCGCAAATTCGTATGCGTCGGCTTTTGTCGCCCGACTTCTTCTTCTCTGGCCCCTCTTCGCTGCCGCTTGCCGTTTCATTGCCGGGACTGCCCTGTTGTCTAGGTCTGAAACTGTCGCTCCGTCTCAACTCGGGGTCCATGCGTCGCACCCTCATTTCGCGAACGCCGCCCTGCAGGAACGTCTGCCAAGCCCCATTATCCATCTTGAAACATGCGTTTGTTATCGTTGACCTTGCGTTTGGGCCTGCGAGATGCAGGTACACAGTAGATATCCGGAAGCTTGCGCGTGCTGCGAGTACCTGTGCCTTCACCTGAGGATAGACTCCGATAGAGCACCCACCTGCCAGCTACACCCCTTCCCTAGCGCTTCTATGCACCGCTCGACGCCACATAGCCCGAGCCACCCGACTATCGAAACTAAGATTGCATAGTAAAGCTTCTTATAGTCACATCAACGTTGCTCTGGCAGCCGCACAGTAAGCTACCAACACCAACAACTGACCATGGACGCCACAGGTCGTTGGCCGTGTTTGATACCGACTTCGCCATACGAACGCTTAGACGAATGCAAGTTGACATCTGGCTCAAAGAGGCCGAGAGCGGAACGCGAGGCGCTTTAACTGAGTGCACCAACGCGGCGTGAAAAATGCCACTTGCAAGGAACCCTCAGGAAGGGCTGACAGGGACGTCTTTTATACGCGTCGCCTGGGGACGGTCAGGTACCTAGCTGATGGCAGATGCCCCCTCATCAGCAGCCCGACTTGATGATCAAAACACCACCAGCCCTCAGGCTGTAACACGCTTATTCAGCCTGGTTTCACGCCACTTGGTCCCCAAGGGCCAAAACACGGCGAACATCGCTGAGGCCTTTGGTGCCGCGAGGCTTCATGTTTCAAACGAGTTCCACGTCCCTCCGAATACACCTGACCGCGGGTCCATCATACTTGCACTACTGTGTACGGGCTTCGGCCCTCGAAAACCACAAAGCACTGGAAGCTTTTCTGCTGTAGACGCATTCGCACGGGCAAGCAAATGACGAACGCATTGTCTTCGGTAGACGAACACCAAGCTCGCTGGACATTTATTACAATTCAGTTCATGTTCCTTTCGGTATATCTACAGTTGACCCATTTCCACTCGGTTTTGGCCAGCCCCATCACTTCTATCTCATCTCAAGTCATGCAAGTATCGTATTTACACTAGCCCTAGTTCTTCTGACGGTTTCCGCCGAGGAGTCCGGCCAAAGCAGCAGCACGGCCCCCACCATTCCCTCCGTTGTTACCATTCCCGCCGGTGCGGCCATTCTGTCCGTTTTTGCCATTGTTCTTGCCATTGTTTTTTCCATTGTTGTTCGCAGTCGTAGCTGCATCGCCCGCTTGACCACCGAGCACATTCCTCGGGTTGGTACCCGCCCGGTCATTGATCATTTGTCCACCGCTAAGACCACCGCGGGGCGAGACATTGTTGTTGGCTTGCGCAGCCTTCTGGGTGTAATATTGAACCGCACCCCCGTTTGGAGGGTTGATGACCATGACCATGCCTTGTTGACAGTGCTGTGCTTGCGAGCAGTAAATGTACATTGGCTGTGTGTCGGTGATGGGCACCATGAATGTGGGCGTGTTGCCGTTCGGGGGCTTGGGGTTCGCATTGGGGTTGCCGGGGATGGGCTGAAAGTCGGAGAAGATGGCGTTTCGTTCGGGTTGGCAAGGCGTATTTGGTTTGGAAGAGGCGACGCTGTGATTCTGAGATTGTGTCAGTCGTGTTGCTGGGGGGTAAAGTTGACGACATGTGATGGGGCATGGACGCGTACCTGACCGACGAAGCTGAAGGCCACTATGTCCCCCGGTTGCGCAGTGACGGAGTTGGGTGTGAATGTGAACTTGTTGTTCGCAGCAACCGTGACCTGCATCATGGCCGCCGAGGCAGACAAGCTCTGGGCCAAGGCCGCATAGACGACAGTGGAGAACAGCATGTTTGAATCAAGGTCCAAGTCCGTTCTCTTTTTCGTAATTACAACGGAAGGATTACGAGTATCGAAAGAGTACAAAAGATAACCGAAAAAAAGTATAAACAATCAGAAAATAAAACAACGGGATTAGAATTCAAAGAGGAGTAGAAAAAACAGTAGGTATGGAAATATCGACTGTCCTGCAAGTCTGATTCCTCAGTAAAAAAGGGCGCGCGCCCAGCCCCGACTATATACATTCATCTTTGCGTGCCTGAGTGCCTTTCTTTATTGCCTTCTTTCCGCAACAGCACACTCGTAGCAACTCTATCTATCGTGAGGAAATGCCTACCTACACCGCGGAGCATGATGCACCTCATCGAAACGCAAGGCGGAGACAGTGGTGCAGTGCTGGAGGTGGTTGCGGTTTAGTGACCTATCACATGTTTCATGCACATCCATATGTTCTGGAGTCTGGACCCGCCACGCGCCACACACACACTGCTTGGAAACACTGCCAGTCAGAAAAGCGGACACTGCTTTCAAACGTGTGTTTGTGCTCGATTGGGGAATTTTTTGAGATTGATGATCGCGTTTAGCCTGATGGAGTTATGGGGTTTGTTTCGTCAGGTTTCGAGGCGTGGCGAGGCCCCGTCGTGTGATCTGCGTTGCGTTGCGTGGAGACTACGCGCATGGAGATGGGTTTCTTCGGATGTGTGGGTTTCCGGGAGGGTGATGTGTTTTGGGTGCTTTGCTTGGTTGTGTGGTTTTTACGTGATGGTTGGTAGGATACCTATGATGGTGGTGTTGTGTAGGTAGGTAGGTAGGTACGGAGTATTACCTATAGTAATTTAGCCTTTTTTTTTTGTACTTGCTTTCTTAGCAACAGGTAGTAATGGCATCGCTGCTACTCTACCTCACCGTAATTCTTAAACACGAAAGAATGAGTGCATGCTCCTCATCCAACAATAATACCACAAAAGCAGATTTTTGTGTGCAGCAAATGTTTTCAGCAGAATGGAAGTCTTCATCTCGTACGAGTGCTTCAAAACATGTTGGTTTCCAATAGTACATGAAACAGGCGGGTTGTGACAGGGCGACGTCAGACATACGAACTAGTTGCCCAAGAAGGTAGGTAGGGCGGGCAGAAAAGAGTAACGTTACGTGTTGTTTTGTGTAGCTTATTAATCGCCGAGGGATAAGGGTGCAAGATGTTATATGTGCAGTAGGTACGCTGTCATGCTGTGGGTATCATGACGTCATAGCTTCCTCATTTCGCGATGCTCGAACAGTCGTGAGATGCAGTTGCGCCTCACTAGCCACCACAGATATATCAACAAACGAGGGCTCTAGAGACATCGCTGCCATATTTTCTCTGCAAAACAATCCTTAGTAAACGTGCACCTCAAGGGGTTTCTGCTTACACAACCCAAACTCCATAAGCAAACTCCCAAGCAACGTCAGGCATGTCAGTCCAGCAGGCACGACGTACCACGTTTCATGAAAATTTCTAGCGACACCCTCTACGACCTCTCCATACCAAGCTGCTAGTGCTGTTTCCGTAATCACTGTCAATTCATTTATACCAATAATAGTCGGAGTATTAATTGGGGACTACCTACTCCAACACGGTTAGCTAGGTACCTAACAGCTAATGCTCAAAACAACCGGAGCTATGGCAGAAAATGCGGCGGTACCAAAAGTGTCAAGCGTAGCGTTAGATGGACAGGTCTAATGAGCTGGCAGCAGGAAATTCACGACCGAGGTAATTCTTGCGGTATGCTACAACTCGTACCTAACGCTAGCTATTGTTCAAATTCTCCTCCTTCACTCGATCTTGACTTCAACCCAAGCAATTCGTCCTAGCGGAGATTTAGTAGGAATGGAGGAAATAGTAACAAAATTTCTTACAGGGTCACACACACCCACACAAAATGACTATGCCATCGTATGGATATCACTGCAATCACCCCCGGCGCAGCAAGAGCAGGCATCACAGACACGCCAAAAGCGAGCATCAGCGACGGTAAAAAAGTACGGAGAACAATAGCAGCAAGGCGCAAGGACGTAGCAATCCTTCGTCCCGTACACACCTCCGCATCGAAAGCAAGGACAATGCTAAGCTACAACAATAGCAAGGAGGCAGAAGTACTAGTATATATATTACCTCGCCTACTGCTCAGCTTCTCTCGATGACCCTTCATACAACTTCCTACTACCTACTCTTCATACGTTCAAACAGACAACCACTACGACCAACAACAGCACCAACACCATCGAAAACGACGGAACCCGCCATCATCCACCGCACAATTCTCGCTCGACGAAACCCAACCATGTCCACCATCCTCATACTCGCTGCTGCGACACACCTCTACACCCTCTATCTAGCCGTAACTGCCACTATCGCCGATATGGTTCTCACACCACCTCCCAGCCACAAACTCATCACCATCTTGTCTCAACTTCATACCTTTGCTTCTATTCTCCCCGTACGAGTCAACAACGCACCCCCAACGTCACTGAAATGCCACATCCTCGCTCGCGACGCCAAGTCACACCGCCACCGGTCGTTCAAACCTTGTACGCCCAGCGAGATGGCGTTGGGTGGCATGCAGTGTGCGGTTATGTGAGCTTTTATGGATGCTGGGTGGCTTTGGGGGTTGGGGTTGAAAGCGCTGGTCGCTTTTTCAATCTTGGGTATGTGGTTTCAACTGTCTTTTTTCTTTTGATCTTTGAGGACCGTTGGCTGATGGGTTATAGATGTTTTATTCCATTTACTGTCTTTTTTTGGCCGGGGGGGGGGGGGGGGGGAGCGGGGGTGGATGTGGGACTTATGGTGGAGTGTAGATGTGATTCGGGGCCTTCTTCAGGGACTCCAATCAGAGTCTATTGTCGGCGAGGACTGGAATTGGGTGAGAGGCACGATGTGTTAGGATAGAGGCGACTGAAGCCTTGGTATCTCTTTGATCTTTTATCTTTGCGCGTTAGGTAAAGATGGAATGGAGTGCTACGGGCGGGCGGGTATGGTTCAGATGCGAATAAATTGCAATATATTTGCAAATGAATGACAATTTGGGAAAGAGAATGATTTCCATACCTATTCCGATCAAGCGCATGCTGTAGTCGTGTACTAGACTTGTGAAGAAGTGCTTCGTATCATTACATACTGTACTCCGAAAAAAATTGTAAAAAATGAAGAAAACGACTTACCACAAGTCTAGCCACCGCGATCCTAGTCACATATTCCGACATACTGAGCGCCCAGCTCCACTCTCTGCAACACGTTCGAATATCGCTGTACACGAACCACGTCATCCGTGAGCCACCTACCTATACCCTCAAACCTGCAAACGTCACATATTTCCATCCAAATGAAAGGCATCGTATGCAGCCAGCAAGCACACGAACCTTTCTTACTTCGAAACCTCCAACACGCACACTTTCGCTCCTCACTCCCCATAGCATAAAAGCCTCCCAACGCACGTATATAGTATCTACTCCCATTAGCCCTTCTCTTCTCATGAACAACTCTGAGCAACACGCCCACAAGCGTCCACCACACCAAAACAACACAAAACCGACCAAACGTCCTCGTCCTGCTCTTTACCAAACCCCATTATCGACCCCGAACCTTCTATATAATAATGTTCGGTCACCCCCCCCCCCCCCCCCCCCCCCCCCCCCCCCCCCCCCCCCCCCCCCCCCCCCCCCCCCGGGTAACCCACTCGGCGGACCCATCGGCGGAGACGAAAGTCACCCGCCTCTCGCCCGATTCAGAAATCTAAGCGCACGTTTGAGATGCGATGGCTTTGGTCGATGGAGTGGCAGCTTATTTAGTACACGCAGCGGCTTTGGTCGTAGGGGAAATGCTGGCAGTGGTGTACTGGGTTCGCGTACCACTCGTCGAAATGGCGTAAGTTCTTCTTGCTCTCGTGATCGACGGCTTGGGTATGGGGGGCTCTAAGACTGCGCCTGAACGCGCTTGGGATGAGGAGTTGGAGCGCGCGGGAGTCGGGACGTGTGGATGTTTTTTGCGGCGGTACGTTTTGATGGATCTCGGAGAGGTAGGTAGGTAGAGGCAGATGGAAGTTCGTAGGGGACGAGGGAAGTCGGGCCTTTTGGAGACATGTTTGGGGACGGCGTTTGAGAATTAGGTAAGGTAGTGGGCCAATTTTAACTAGGTAGGTAGGTAGGTTACATGCAGCGCGGCCATTAAGTGCACACTTTGAGAGTGATGCCACTGGATGGTATGGTACGTATTAATAATTAGCGTGTCTTGGTCCCGGTACACACTGGTACCTGCCACCACGTGGCACGCACTTGAGACATGCCCGCTCGATCTCCCCGCACTCCCTTGCCGGATCTCCTTGTTCTGGCAGCACAGCACATGCTAGAACACAGCACGACGGCACTTGCAACGAACGACATCTAGATAGGAGGTTAGACTGACCTGTATCGCGCGCGTGTCCGGTCATCCACGCACAAACACACAGAGACATCTGCCTGCTGCAGTCCTGCCTGTGCCCTCGCCGACCAGAGTTGCGACACCAGGCTCCGCACATCTTGACTACCGCCATCCGCTAGACGGGTTATCGACCACCCGCATGCGCAATGCGTCTTCTGCGACGCAGCAGTCATGGGGATCTGACCTTTACGGACGATCTTCATGATACTGTTCCAGCTTATGCAATTCTGTCGCATACATGGGGAAAGGACGAGGAAGAGGTCATTTTTCAAGATATCGAGAATGGATCTGGACGGCACAAAGAAGGATATGAGAAGATCAAGTTCTGTGGAGAACAAGCGGCTCGTGATGGCCTGCAGCACTTCTGGGTGGATACGTGCTGTATTGACAAGACAAATCATGTGGAATTGACAACCGCTATCAACTCCATGTACAGGTGGTATCAGAATGCTGCCAAGTGCTATGTGTATCTGTCAGATGTGACGACCAACGGCGAAGAACTTCACGGATCGTCTTGGCTGCCCGCGTTCAAACGAAGCCGCTGGCACACTAGAGGCTGGACGCTGCAGAAGTTGATCGCGCCTCGCTCCGTTGAATTCTTCTCGTCTACACGAACTACCAACGGCGAAGAGCCTCATGGATCGTCTTGGCTGCCCGCGTTCAAACGAAGCCGCTGGCACACTAGAGGCTGGACGCTGCAGGAGTTGATCGCGCCTCGCTCCGTTGAATTCTTCTCGTCTACACGAACTAGACTCGGAGATAAGAGGTCTCTGGAGAAAGAGCTTCACGAGATCAGCGGCGTTCCTGGGTCAATACTACAAGGTGGTCCACTGTTGGGTTACGATGTTGAGAAGCAACTCTCTTGGATGGACCGTCGACAAACGAAGTGGGAAGAGGATCAAGCGTATGCACTTCTAGGACTATTCGGTGTGTATATGCCACTGATCTATGGCGAGGGGAAGAAGAACGCATTGAGGAGACTTAATGAAGAGATTTCCAAGAGTGCGCGCTACAAAAGCCATGGTAGGTGTTGATCGACACAGCTGGCTGTTCTTTTTCACTTAATCTGACATTAATAAGCAGAGAATGATACCTCTGCAGTACAGCCTACACGATCCTATTTTGGACAGGTACCGCGTCAGTTGCGTAGGGCTAGTGGACTGCATTCAAGCTTACCGAATTCGAAACAGAGTTGGGAAGTCGTCTACGAGGACAATCTGCCGGATACCATCGAAGGAGCAACACGGCCGACGGACCGTTGGAAAGGCGGGACCTACCAGCTGTGCTATCCAGCTACACATCCTGTCGCCAACATCCTTCTATCAGTGGACTGGCATGCTTTTGACGGCGACCCGTCTGCTCCACTTTTGGAGTGGCGCATCCACACTCCACAGTCTCTTTACTATCCGGGAACACATACTGGGCGACTTCTGTGTGAAAGAATCAAGACCCCTTGGACCCCAAGGTTTATTCAGGTTTTGTTCGATTCGCGCATATATCATCCTTTCGTTCGACAGTCCAGTGACGGTGGTGTCAATGGGTCAACGAGTAGCGACGGGCAGCTAGAGGAGATGGTCCCTGTAAACTATCGATTGGATTACATACTACAAAGTGTTGCCCACTTCCTAGCATATGGGCCCTGGTATGATCGACCAGAATCGGACACCGCACCGTTCCGTTTTCATGAGATGGAAGCTCAATCCTGCGACGACGATCGTGATGCGTTGGCTCGAGCAGCATCATTCGTGGCTCGCGCATACACCATGCAGATACCTGACGAAAACGACTTCCCTGATACGCCGTTGCCGGAAGAATGTAGAAAAACGACCGCTATTGCAATAACAGAGCTCATGAAAAAGCACGGAATACCCGTAGGTGATACATGGGACTTTGAGACCTCTCTAAAAGCCGTTAAGACGCAGAGAGAGTGGGCACTGGAGGAGAGAAAGTGGGCGGATAGACTCTGGCCGTTAATATTCCCTTAGGTAGTAGTGACTAGCAATTATCAGGCAGTAGATTATGATTTTAGAGCACACACTAGAAGTCCTATACACGCGTATGCTCTCTCTTCGTTAACAATGGGCTTGTCTACGCTCTCTGCGAGCTAGGCATGTAACTATAAGCACGACCTTCTATACAACTATTAGTAATACACCGCCTAAGACTAACTGGTCGTGCGTTTGGCGTTTCAACACGAACAGTAAGCTAGGCGATTAGAGGTTACAGTTGCAGAGGTAAAGACGGACTGTAAGGTAGTAAGAGAATGCACACCTAGCACTAAACAACAGTTCTTGACGCGGGCCCTCTTGTTGTTCAAATAACTAAGATCCGTGATGTTAGTCTAGAAGGGTTGAGATACGCGTTTCCCTAGGTTTTGTAACTTAAGTGATGTAAGTAACAGTGACCTACTCTAAGAAACCGCATCTGAACGTGTATGAAAGGACCTTGTGTACTGGTATGTGTATATATATTGCGGAGCACGTAGGATTGCTTGAAGGATCAGCACATGATCACTAGGTGTTTGTAAGCAGAAGCCCTTGCCACGAGTATATAGCCTGATCTTTCCATCTGATCTTCTTAGAAAAGGAATATGATAAATTCTCTCCACTAAGTTGTTTAGTGATCTCTTAGCTCCAACATATATATAGGAAACCATATCAATTACCCTAGTCTCATTAGAACGCTAATAATGCAAGCATTCCATGTAGCGTTCTATACATTGTAGGCGCATAGCTATGAATTCTTGACTGGCCACACAGGACAAAGCGTAGCCTAAGCCCAATAAGTCGCCCAAGTCTCACATCGCAAAACACCACGTATCAACATGAACATAGACAGTCCGTTGAGGGCTACCAGTGGCTTTACCTAGGCTGCCCTGTAGTCGAGCATGCCCATACATCTTTGCCACTACCGGAGACCACTCGAGCTACCCGCAAGAATACACGCTGAACTACCCTAGTTCCACATCATCCTCGGCGACGCCGAACTTGGCGGCAGGCCTGTCAACACTATTTCGATACCTGGGCATGTCAGCTACTGTAGAAAGATACGGGCAGAAATGACTCACGTTATATGTTGACGGTGAGTCCTCTTCCTCGACCGCAGCACTCTTATGCTGTTACGACCTCGGAGCCAAACTTTCTAGAAACTTTGCCTTAACGCGGACCTCCGTCTTTGCCCTGGGCCTCCAAATTATCCTCAACAGCGACTGGTATATTTCCGTACGGTGGGCGAAACATTTCATCGCGTTTCCGCTTGCGGGATGGCGTCTGAAGAGCTTCAGTTTTGTCGTCCATGTCGTACTCGGCGATCTTTCGGTTGCTATCCGCGACCTGGCATCGACTCCTCTCGAGCTTCGCACGCAACCCAACAGCGCCAGCTGCTTCCCTATCCGCCCTCCTCTTCTCACGTACAATCTGTTCTCGCAGCATGCTTTGCTCCCGACAGTGCCGTGCCATCAGCTCAGTCTTCTCCTTCTCCCATGCTGCTTCCGCAGCAGCCTTCTCCCTCTTCACTTCCGCAAGCGCCCTGTCCGCGCCGTGATACGCATTTATTACATGTTCTGAATCGTTCTCGAGCCGACCGAGCTCGTGCTGCATCTCCGTCACTTGGTCGTTCCGCCTCCGGGCGAAATTTTGAAACTCCCGGTTGTTGACGAGAATTTCCTCATCACTTGAGAAGTCTTCCCACGATAGACTGGCTCTGCGTGGGTGGGGAAGCGGTGCCATGGTCTGGGTTGGGGTCAGAGTTTGCGACTACTTATATTGAGCTCTGTGAGTATACTGAGTGATCAGAAGGGGAGAGGACCATACTAGACTTCAGCGGATACTTGTAAGCAGGGCGCGAGCGAAAAGTTGTGTGAGGTCAAATTCGCGGTGGGCGGAAATCTTTCCATAAGAATTTGAGAAGGGATGATGGAGTCACGCCGTGGCGCGTTTGCGACTTCTTGCAAAGAGTCCCCACTCTATTTTCAAAGACCCTTCTTTTCGAGATGCGGTTGAAGTGAAAGTGAAAGTGAAAAGGAGAAATGGAAAGAGAAAGCCTCAGGTACTACTGTTGCGCCAAATAATTATTCTAATTAAGATTAGAGAGCCATAATCCGGCATTGGATTTGTTTCTGACTTGTAACTTCTAGATCTCACCCCATGGCGCACCATCCAGCTTGAAGTAGCCAGGCTGGAGCGTCTCAAATACACCAGTAGGGTCATACTTCTTGGAGATGGCTTTCAGCCTAGCCTGGTTTGCCGCGCCATAGCCAGCGACCACATTTTGGTATGGACTTGCGTAGTTCATGTACTCGTAAGAACTCGCTTTGCCAGCAGCCTTGGCCTTGGCCATAGCGAGAGCCTTGACACGTGCAGCAAACTGATTGAGCCTTTCGTCATCGGCGCTGTTGGTCCACTTCATAGCGAGGAGGACCAACATCAGGGGTCCTTCCTGAGGATTAAGACCGAGTGGATTACCCCCTCTTGCGGCGGTCTGTTCCAGGATTGGATCAGTCAAGACCTGTAGAGAGACGGCGGGGAGAAGCCCCTCTGCATCGACAACGCTGTTCAGCTCCTCAAAGAAAATGTCCTTGGTCACGGTAGCCATCTCGATATCCAACTTGGTGGTCCATGTCCAGAATGACTGTCGAAGCCCGGCGCCGCCCGCCGGTCCGTCCAGTTGGTCTGTAAGCTCTGGGAGACTCTTGATAGCAGTCTGGTCCTGGATGGCTCCTTCGATGCTGTTGTATTCGGCGAGTATTGGGGCGTCGGAGATAGGATCCGCATACTCCAATTCAACCTGCGCTACTTGCAGACCTCCCCAACCAAAGGAAAGAATTTGGTGGGCCTTTCCATCTTTCTTCGCGTTCATGCCGAGGTTGTAGTACGCGTCAATGAGTGCAGAAAACTCCGTATCGAGGTAGGTTCGCATGCCGCCCCACATGGTCGGCGCCCTGGGAATAGCCTTCACATTGAACTTTGTGACAATGCCGAAATTGTTACCGCCACCTCGAAGAGCCCAGTAGAGGTCAGAGAACGAGTTCTCGCTGACATTGATAACGAGTCCAGAAGCTGTGACCAGCTCGTACGAGAGGACGTTGTCGCATGCGAGTCCGTAGGAGCTTGAAAAGAAGGAGATCCCTGTAGTTACCAGTTAGTGTATGCTTCGCAGAGGTAGGCTGCACGAGTTGGGGCTCTTACCTCCGCCAAGAGTAAGGCCACCCACACCAACACTCGAAACCTAAACCCATATTAGCAAGTCACTCATGGGGCTGATGGACGTTCCACTTACTCGACCGCCAATGATTGCCACATTGTTGTTCGCTAGCTTACGATAGACGTCACCCCAAGTCTGACCAGGCTGGAACGATACAGTCTTCTTATCAGGGGATACTGTTGTTGTGTCCATCTTCTCAAGGGTGATGGTGATACCACCGGCTATGTTCGAACCTCCTGGAATAGCGGAGTGCCCTCCGCTCTTCACCGCAAATGGACATCGCGTAAGGCGAGAGATGAGAATAGAGGTGGAGAGCTCTAAAGCCTTCGCAGGCTTGAAAACACACTGAGGTGAGATTTCCCTTTGCTGTGCAGACCAGTATTTGACGACGAAAGCACTATATGCCGCTTCGGACTGCGTCTCGACTTGATCGCTTCCAAAAATCAGCTTTAGAGAGTTACACTTGGATACCATTAGCTTCAAACACTGGACGTCGTATGGAAAGATCGTTGACTTACGGCTATCGAACATCCACTGAGCGACGATCTCTCTGCTAACGGGGCTAATTCCGGTATGGCAGAGATGTTGACGCCATTATCGAGAAGTGCTTCCGTAATGTTGAAGTCGGCCGGCTCGAAGGTGGCCTGCGCTATAGCACCTGCCACGAAGGCGGCAACTGAAACAAGGCTTTTCATTTTCGTATGGAAGATTCCGTTCCCAGGTTGATGCAACCACTAAGATATTGGCGCAGGAGTGACAAGACTTGACAAGGTGCAGGACAACACCAGGGTGTTGTACAGTCACACGGAAAAAGTTACAACTGGTACTGTGTACGGATGGCCCGGTGCTGGGGTCACATCCATTATTTATTTAGCCTTTTGCAGGATCTTATCATCCCTCGGAGTACGTGCTCTAGTCGAGAATACGGCTGCCGAATGTCGTTTAGAACATTAGAGACTGCTAGGAGCGCAGAGGCGAGGACAGACATCCACGGGTAGTGACTCGTGCACGAATACCACATGGCCCTAAACAGGCTAGACACCCATGCGAAGTAAACGACGGCGATATGTTTTGCGTTAGCACCTACCAAATTACGGATTAGTTTGCCCCGTTCGGAGGGGGCCTAACCCCCCCAGTTCTAGCCTCGGTTGGTCAACAGTCGGGGAGATCTCATTTAAAGCATGGCAGAAACCCAGCTGGTCGGGGTGAGTAGATGTCATCTTTCCTGGGGTGTTGATATGTAATCCCTGGTACTCCGTAACGATGGGTGCATTGTTGTCCGAGACCTCAGTGCTGAGTTACGAGTATGATTCGGTAACTTTTCTTCCCAAAACTCAGTTCGCTTTTCGCCTCGACCCCGGACCAATATGGGCGTGGCGTTGGTACGTACTACGCCCGCATGCACAGTAGATTGCAATTACCCAACGTGCCCCGTGTCCGATGTCGTATCACATCATTTGCTGGCCCGCGCCGAGCGGCTGCCAGGGGCGGGAAGTTCGCATGGGCTGTGGGCCGAGCGATGCGATATATACGGACGAGCTGTCCCAACCAGGTGTTCGAGAGCAAGCATTGTTGCGATTAACAAATGTTCCAGAATATCTAGGTATCTACCCAGCCATGTATGAGTGATTCATGCGTATCTCCGATGGTGCGTGTAGGAAACTAGAAGCCCACAGCTTGGGGCGTCGTCCATGTTAGTATGTTCGTTAAGCGACGGGGAACGGCTTCCCCAAACGCCGACGGCCCTGGAGATCTTGGTACCCACCTGCCACCCACCCACCGTACCGGCAGTGCTCCTGTCGGGGATTTCCCACATCCCCTTAACGTGCATGAAAAAAAAAAGCATCTCCGAGCACCCCCGTGCTGCTATATTGTACTTTTTCTACACCTGGTCGCTCACACATGACGCCGAACCGCTTTTCGCACCTCCCCATTATTAAATGTTTGAGAAACCATCAGCAGCAGCACGTGCTGCACGACTTGACGACCATGGATACCCTTTCTTTTTCTCGGTTCGCAAATATACTCTACATTAAAATGCGCCTTCGCCCCGGCTTCCCACCAATTACCGCTCCTTCTACGCGCATACGGCCTCACCACCGAGGAGCTTCCATGTACAGTATAGCGTTCGGTCTTCGGTCTTTTGTCATGGATCCTCCCTGTTGTTCGAGGCCGTTACATGCGTTGTGAGTTCCTACACAGATACCCATCTGCCAGTCTTCTAGGGACCAAGACGCCGGGGTGGTACCACTATAAAGAAGGTCTTGTTAGAAAAAGATTTCATCTCCAACAGAACGCGCCGTGTAGATGGCTGTCTATTGGCTATCTGTTGGCTAGCCACCATGTTAGATTCATGGGCTGAGGCGGTGCCAGGTGGCTATCACACAGTACTTCGGCTGAGTATACATGCTGGCATTACCAGAACCGAACGAAGGGAGACGAACGGCAAACATGGAGGAGCAACGTATGATATTGAGTTGGTGACATGAACTGAAACTAACGCACGTCCTAATCGGAAAGTTGCGACGAATGCAATGAATGGGCGGCGTCGCAGTTGGCAGGAGCTGGTAGGATCATCACCCACCCCATCCCATGCTTAGCCGCTTCCGCGGTTCTTGGCCAAGCAGCCGTTTCCTGTGCCGCATGGTTTTCAGGCCGCCTGAACAACAAGCAGGCAGCATCCTGCCTGGCACCATTTCTTGTCTACAGAACAAGCAGGAATATGGGTTTGTAACATGGAGCATCTCTGAACAAGGGCAGATGTTCCACTGTCGCTCCTCTCCCTCTCCCAGCGATAACCTCGATCCGCGCGACCCTCTTATTCTTCGGCCCTTTCAGAACGACTGCCCATTTCTTCCTTTGGTACTCGAGTCACGATGTCCTCCACGTATGTAGAAGTCATCTCGGAGCCGCAATTGGTCGCAGTCACCGGTAGTATGATTGCGCTTGCTTCTGTGTTTTTTGCTGCCCGCGTCAGCATTCAGATATGGAGGCGGCGAGCAATGGAGCTGCAAGACTACCTCCTTTACGCAGCGTTTGTCTTCTTTCTTACCATGTCGGTTTGCTATCTCATCATCACTCCTGGGATTTATCGTGTATCAAAGGTTTCTGTAGGGCTTATAGAGCCTTGGCCGACCATACAGGATGATATCCTGGCCTACGTTCGGATGATGTTCGTGACGACGACATTATTTTGGATGTCACTGTGGTCGGTCAAGCTGTCTCTATTGGCGCTTTACAGGAAGCTGATAGTAGGACTTCCGAACATGTATCGGCGGCTTTGGTGGGCAGTGTTTGGATTCTGCGTCGTCGTAAGTGTTTTGTCATCGTACATTCTTCGCTCGCACTAACACCAGCTGTAGTCTTTTATCGGCTGCGTTATATCCTATATGACATCCTGTCCGAACTTTGTAGCCCTATTGAAGGACGGAGAGTGCTCGGGTCCTCGAAGCGTACGTGGGCAGCTGGCGAGTCTATACATGTCGTACGCCGTGGACATTCTGTCCGACCTCATGAGTAAGTCCTGCAGTCACGTCGACCCGTAACTCGAGCCTGACTAACGATGCCAGTCATGATCTTACCGGTACGACTTGTCTGGAACCTCCAAATGGCACGCGGACAAAAGATAGCCATCCTCGCACTCTTCACATCCGGCTTCGTATGCATAACCTTCGCCACCATACGCGTCGTGCAAATCGGTCTCCGAGCTGGTAGCGCAGCCTCTCCAAGCCCGACCTGGCTGACGCTATGGACCATGGTAGAAACAGCTGTCGCCATCTGCATTGGCTGCTGTCCCGCTTTCGCCGTGCTTCTGCGCAACGCCAATACACCGCATGTCTCGTACGACACACAAGGCTACATACGCCAGAATCAGAGTCGATCCGGAACAAGTGGGAATCGCGCTGACGCTATCAAAATGAATGCCGTTACCATAAGCTCCGGCCGGAAAAAGCCGCAGAGGCACGACACATACTGGGATGACACGCGTAGCAGCCAGGAAGAACTCGCAGCGGATAGTAAGGCCATCATGGTGACGACAACGCTGGAGCAGGATCATCGAGAATCAAATAAGAAAACATGAGTCTCGTTGGCTTTTGATGTGGGTCGTTGGTTCTGCACTTCACGGCGTTTGTCATTCCAAAGAGTATGTGCAGTCTTCAAATGTGTCGCACAATGTGCTAATAACGTACTGTAGGCTCCCACATGTCTACACAAGGTCTTCATTCTTCAATGTACTGTTGCGCGAAGCACTAAAGAGCTCATGGCTCTATTGTTCATCTGCCAGAGCTTACAATCGTATTGAGCCGTCGTCCTCATGTTGCAACAGCCTCGCATAACAGTCAGCTTATCCAAACCCTCGAGGCCGGAGAGCAAGTCCAGTACTAGCATCACCACCTCTGGGCCCCTTCTTCTTCTTGACCTTCTTCGTTCTCTTCGCCGCTGGCTCATACAGCCCCTTCCTGGATACATGGCCGGCACGTACGATGCCCCGGTACGTCTGCTCGCCCTCCACATGCGCTCTCAGGCAACACTGTAGCTTGCATGTACTGGTCTTGCATTGCTGCCCTCCAACACGTGTAGCCGATGCATGGTAGCACACTTCCGGCATGATTCTCCGAACATCGCATCGCCATCTCTCTCAGTAGCATCGAACACGAGACGCGCAAAATCTACATAGACGCGATGCGATGCTTCTAGTTGCGGTGCGTGCCACTACGACGACGAGTTTCGAGTACGAAAATGACGCCGCAGGGCAGAAGCTAGTCGCAGCGAGGTCAAGATTTACTAGGGCGTGCTGACTAGCGCTGAAGCCAGGGTCGGGAAGTTCGAGAGAGAGAAAAGGAATTGGAGAAACTGGGGAAGGAGAACTAAGAAAGGAAATTACACGGAGCTCCAAGAAGCTACGGCACCATGGGTAGCTGAGAGGCTTGTTGCACGCCCAAGCACGGCGGCGTTCGCGGAGCTAAGGGCCAGCAAGAACATTTCGCAGTGGCTGTACGCGGCCCCAAGGCCAGTGGTGAGACCTTAGTACTCGCGCTGAACTAGAAGGCCAAAAGGCTGCCTGAGGTGGAAGAGGCAGGCAATGGATGTCGGCGGCGCTTAGGTCATACATGTTTTTCATCGGTGTCATTCAGTCTTCTAATATCGTGCCCAGAATCAGATGGCTACATGACAGCGTTCTGTCCTGTTTTCATAATGAATGGTAGTTTTGATGATCACTGGACTTTGTTAACGAAACACATCGTGAGGGATGTTACGCATATGATGTCGTGATATAGTTGAGTGTGCTTCAGGACTACGACACGGTGATGAGAGTGGCTTGCCCAGGTGGAATTATCGTAAGTATCTCTCTGGTGTTGTACTGCGATTTCCTTGCCCAGGTGGGATTATCATAAACATGTGTCTGGTGTTGTATTGAAATCTCTTCGTGCATGCATGAGAGGCCTTACGGTCACGCGCGAATGATGCTGTCCCCTACACGAACCCACCCTTCAGGATTGATCTCGTAGATGGGCCTTTCAGACACGTAATCATCCCCAGTCCTCTTCTCCGCAAACCAAAGTTGCTTCCCGACTACCTTTTCGTTGCGCCAGGACGAGTCTGGAGCTGCCCTGGGATGCTTCTCAGCCCATTCCTTGCCAGTCTGCGTCGATAGCTTCAACTCCACACATCCGGTGGCGAAAGATGGCCGCCCCTCTCTCGCTGCATCGAGTACGGTTGACGGGAGCCTGGCGCCACCTACGACATCTTTCCATACCAGGCCTTCGTATATGGGCTCAATCTTGGAGTCATCGAAACATACAATTTCGGAGTCGTTGTTTAATCGCACGATAAAGTTATCAAAGCTGAAAGGCATGATCGGAAATGCCCACGTTGTCTTTGCAACCAAATCCGTGCGGAGCTGGGTCTCGCAGCCCTGGATTGGACTGTCACCATAAAGCCGGATCATAGCATAGATTCTTGACTCCTTGAGAGATGCCGTCTGCTGCGCAACAAGTTGCGTTAGAGGCATCGATGACAGATGACCATACGTAACCGTTGGCCCATAAAGGGTGTTTTGGACCAGTGATATAGTCCTTGTCTCCGCAACGCTGCATCTGCTGACCGGGAGGTAGCCCACAATTGACGGCCAAGGGACTTGAGCTGAGGCACGTAAACAGCGGTAAATCTGCTTGTTGTGTTGTCGTAGGTGCCGAACATTGCGCGACACATGGCACCAATCCGAATGCGCACATTGTGCATCCGAGGAAGGAGGCCACGAACCGCATCGCAAACATGGGCTTCCTCTTCTTTTTTACGGTGATCCTCTCCGCGTGTATCCAATTCGAGGTTGGTGCAACTGGCTGGCAGAGCGTTAAGAAGTGCGATGAGGGTCGCTCGCGGAATGCAATACGCCGATTCCGCCAGGTAGAGGCTGAAGCATTTCAAAGCTTCGAGACTAGCAATAATCGGTACTAGTTGCGCGAGTAGTTTAGGAACGTGGGGCGGTTGAGAGAGTGCCCGCTGTGAAGACGAGTGCGACGACATTGTTGATCCGGATAATCCAACCCAAATTGATGCCCCGATGCGCGTGGTCAACGAGCGAACATGCTTGCCGTGCGTCGTCGCATTGAACGATTTGACGAACCGGGCTAGTGTTATCTCGGTGATAGTAATGTTGCCGTAGAAGATAGGCAATCCTAGGTGATACCAGTTCTTATTTACGAGGACAAAGTTAAAAAGATCGGCGTTCGTTCCTCTCTCACTTCTGAGTATTGTTGCGATCGCGATGACAATGTCGTCTGGGAGGTCTGATGCGCTGGAACATGTCATTTCTACAAGATGTTGATGTTGCTTTGTTATACTGTAGTTGTGATACCTAACTAGTGGTTGAGTTGAGATTATGTTTGCCTGGAACCCCGCCTCTAACTACTACGGGTAAGCACTAAATTTCGCCGTGAATACCCGTCTCTAGATAACTTCGACACACATGTAGGTTTTTTAGAGAACAAGATGCTATGTAGAAAAACGAACACTCAGCTTCAGTGCTAGTTACTCCGCCTTCTGGACACACATTTTCGCATATTTTCAACAAAATTGGTGCTAAAACCGTGCGTCGGACAGGGTTCGAGGTCCTAAGGGCGCATGTCACCTTAAGTGACTCTGGATGGTGAGCGACTCGGCGGTTGAGGTGGGGAATGCAATCGGATGCTCAGTCACGTGCCATGTGTAGTGTACTCTAAATGTTCGAAAGGGGAAAAGCTTCCACGTGATCAAAACTCAATGCCCGGGCGACACCGGATGGTAGGACTGCAGATACCATTGAAGCTACGGAGTATTTACTCCTCTCCCAATCCCTGTCTCACAGTGAACATACCTTTAGCTCATAAAACACCCCTCTTCGGGAGAATCCGGTTCGCATGTCTGTTCTCGGACATCTGTGAGCCAAACACGTTACACAAGTGAAGTATTTCGCAGTGCGCACTATTCATATCCAAGTTAGATAGAAAGACGAGAGCTAAATAAATCACAGTAGTCATCGTGAAGGTTCTTAGCTAAAAGGGATTTCAAGCTATGTCTTAGGTACGTCCTTGGTGCCTGGCGCCCGCGGCGAGGCTCTGCAGACGCTGGGACGGTGCGACCGGCGTCGGAGCCGAGCCGAGCTAGGGCGTGACCAGTTGAGCTGAGTAATGTTTGGCAATAGCAATAGGTTTCCCGGCCTGTGAGGTATTTTGAGAAGTTCCGTGGAGCGGGATGTGAGCTTTGTACGTGCATTCAGCATCAGTGTCAGAGTCTCACACAGCCACTTGGCCAATTGGAAATTGGGGGGCGTGGGATAGACGCAGGACGAGCGATCAGGGCTCGCCGGTGGACCCGATTCCCGACTGTGTATAATTTGTTCGCGTGTGCCGTGGACACGGCAGGGCAGGGTTTCAATTGGAAAAGGCTTATCTTTGGCGCAGAAGCAAGTACCCTAGCCCGACGTCTCGGTAGCAGTAGGGCCCTTCGTCATCGCAAAGAAAAAGTTGACGTCCGCATCGCCGACGAACCATCCTCAACACCTTTCGTCCGCCATCCCTAGTTAATTCTCCCTTTTCTCCCTGCCATTGCACTCGTGAAGCTCTCCCGCAGCTTCCTACCTCGCTCAATGGCATCCAACATGCGGCCGCTCGCTACTGCCAACGCCCTATCGCAGCTTCAACACGCCGGGCGCAGGACCTTCACCACCCAGCGCCCGTCCCTTATCGCCAACAGAGCGCAATGGACGCCGCGGCCGACGCAGTACCAGATCGCTCTCCGCCAGACCATCCGCCGCCAGTCGAGCGATGCGCCCAAGGCCAAGCCCAGGAAGAGGTTCCGCCTCCTGCGCTGGAGTTGGCGCCTCACGTACCTCTCGGCCATTGCAGGGCTGGGCTACGTCGGCTATGGCATCCACGAGATGCGCAACCCTGCTGACCAGCCGCCGCCCAACCCGAACAAGAAGACGCTCGTCGTTCTGGGTGAGTCGCGGAGGGAGAGAGAGTCACGTGCGAACTCCGAGCAACAGTCTGACATGCGACAGGTACCGGCTGGGGCTCCGTCTCCCTGCTGAAGAAGCTCGACACGGAGAACTACAATGTGGTCGTCGTCTCGCCGCGAAACTACTTCCTATTCACCCCGCTTCTTCCCTCATGCACTGTCGGCACCATCGAGCACCGCTCCATCATGGAGCCCATCCGCAACTTCCTGCGCCACAAGAAGGCCCAGGTCAAGTACTACGAAGCCGAGGCCACCAAGATCGACTACGAAAAGCGGGTTGTCTACATTAGCGACGATTCGGATATCAAAGGCGACGTCTCAGCGACAGAAGTGCCCTTTGACATGCTCGTCGTTGGTGTTGGCGCCGAGAACGCGACTTTCGGTACGTCTTCTACACATCTTGCTCGATACTGGATCTAACATAGCGCAGGCATCCCCGGTGTGAAGGAGAATGGCCTCTTCTTGAAGGAGGTCGGCGACGCCCAGCGGATCCGAAACCGCATCATGGACTGCTGCGAGACAGCCACGTTCAAGGACCAGTCCGCCGCGGAGAAGCAGCGCCTGCTACACATGGTCGTTGTTGGTGGTGGACCTACCGGTGTCGAGTTTGCTGGTGAGCTCCAAGACTTCTTCAACTCTGATCTGAAGAAGTGGCTCCCGGAGATCAAAGATAACTTCCATGTCACCCTCGTGGAGGCGCTACCCAACGTCCTTCCCATGTTTTCCAAGCAGCTGATCGACTACACCGAGAAGACGTTCAAGGAGGAGACCATCACCATCCGCACAAAGACCATGGTCAAGAACGTTACCGACAAGTTCATCGAGGCCGAATCCACCGGCCCCGACGGCAAAAAGCACGTGGAGAGGATTCCCTACGGCCTCCTCGTCTGGGCTACCGGTAACGCGCTCCGACCGATCGTCAAGGACCTCATCAACCAGATCCCCGCCCAAAAGGACTCGCGCCGTGGCCTCGCCGTAAACGAATACCTCGTCGTCAAGGGCACAGAGAACGTATGGGCTGTCGGTGACTGCGCGGTGGCCAACTACGCGCCCACGGCCCAGGTCGCTGCCCAGGAGGGCGCCTTCCTCGCCCGCATGTTCAACAACATGGCCAAGACGCAAGACATCGAGAGCGAGCTAGCGGAGCTATCAGTCGCGCAAGAAAAGGCGCCCGGCAAGGAAGCCCGCGACCAGGTCTTTGGCGAGATCAAAGCGCTGCAGCAGAGGCTGAGGCGCATCAAGCAGATCGGCCCCTTTGAGTACTCGCACCAAGGCTCGCTCGCCTACATTGGGTCCGAAAAGGCCGTCGCCGATATCTCGTGGTTCTCCGGTAACATTGCGTCCGGCGGAACCATCACGTACATCTTCTGGCGCTCCGCTTACCTCAGCATGTGCTTCAGCACCCGCAACAGGATACTCGTCATGCTCGACTGGGCCAAGGCTAAGATGTTTGGCCGCGACGTCTCGCGTGTCTAGATGTAGAGCGCTGTTGTCTTATGTTTCCTCTCTCTCTCCCTATACCTTTTCCTCCGAGATTGCCCATGAAGAAAAAGTTTCGACACGACAACATGCGCCAAAAGGGCCCCCTTTCCCCTTGTATATACGACACCCTCCCCGGCCTTCTTTCTTGTACGAGTAACTGGGTTCGGTCTTAGTACCCCGCGCAACGTGCCGTCTGTTCTGGTCGAGCTTGGCGTCCCGGGGAAGATTTTTGATAATCGTATAAGCGGGTTTCTCTTTGTTCTTTTTTTTGGGCATTTGGATAGATTCCTATTCCTTTTTTTTGTTTTTTTGTCTGTGCACACGACCCTTGGATAAATTTGTAGAACAAGAAATGCAAGTGGTGGAATTTTGGTACCTTTTTTGCAATTTCAGCATGACGCATACTGACTGGGAAAGGGACTCATCTTCATGGTGATGTATATGGTTCGTTGTACTCGTAACATGCTATTGATATAGGCCCTGTAGGCCTGGACGCTAAACGCCAGCTGGATATGCAAATAAGTAACATGCTGTTAAAGAAAGATAAAGATAACGCTTATGCCCTGACAACACATGACGAAAATGCAACCGTCTTCCCCAACGCCCCATGACAAAAAGCAACAAGCCCATCTATCGTGGACTTCCCACCGCACCATAACTCCTCGGACTAGCATGTCTACTCGTACCCAGCAACGCCCTCGCCTCATCCAACGCACTCCCCTTGCCCTGGATCGGAATACTCTTACTCGAGCTCGCGACGCTCGCCGGACTGACACTTCTCGGCGTATCAACCGGCGTAGCGGCGCGACTCACATTCGGCGTAGCCGCCACACTGACAGCAGGCGCCCAACCCCTCATCCACCCACTCACACGGCGCCAGTGCAGACTCTTCCTCACAAGCTTGCCGTGGTCGTCCACGGTGATGATGACTTCGTCGTCGCGGGGTAGTAGAGACCGGCCTCGTGGCTGCGCGTCACCAAAGTACCAGAATTGGAGGCCGACGGCTGCGTCCATGAGGAGGACGCCTGCTGCGCCCAAGAAGAAGGGTGCCGCGCGAAGGACCCAGTCTTGGCGTACACTGCCTTTGGGGCCGACCCAGCCGGATCCTTGGCCGGGTGCGAAGTCGTACCAGGCGCAGGGGTTTGTGAGCAAGGAGGTTGAGTAGAAGAGATTGCCAAAGAAGGCTGCTGCGAATAGTGCGGGAGAGAGACCGGCTGTCGATTTGCGCACCTGGTTCATGTAGAGTTGTGGCAGCCGGGAACCGAGGTAAAGGAAGGTGCTCATCCAGGAGAAGATTTTGCCGGCCATTTCAGAGGTGCTGGGCGAAACATCAGTGGTTGTAGTGGATGCAGAGAGGCTGCGGGCTGTGGCAAGGCCTGGGGCAAAGGGACTAATTGGCGTTGCGGCTGAGGGGTTCGACAGTACTGCGATGAGCAGCGTAATGTAAAGGACTGTCTTCGGAGAGGGCATGGGCGAGCTCGATGTCGCTACTCGACGCACATTTGGGTTTGGCGATGCGCCAGCTGGTGGTGTGTCCTGCCGCGCGAAGCTGGGTATCCGGAAAGCATCTTTTGGACTCGACCGTGGCACACACTGCGCAGAAGACTCCGGAGCCTCGTCTTTCTTGTCCGTCAAAGGGCTGGGCGTCTTTGCCAGGCTGCCTATGCCCATCCCATCCAGAACCTGATGCATAGCAGAACCCCCAGTGCCCGAACCGCCGTTAGCGGAGCTATTCCACCGCCCCCAAATAGGTCGCAGAGGACGTCCATGGTGTAGCATCTCATACCACACCCACTGCGCACATAGACAGCAGTCTACAAAAACGTAGTAGCCCGCTATGATGATCTGCCACGACGCCTGCCCTGTGAACAGACATCCCAGCAGGTTCGTCACATCGCCCAGTAGCCATTCTGTTAAAAAGAAGGCGCTCAAGCCCGATGTCGACTTCAGCTTATGGTTCTTGTATATTTGCGGCAGCTGCGCGAACAGCCACGATACGATGCTACATGTCCCGAGCAGTGTAGAGACGAGCGCGAGGTTCGTAGGTACGCAAGTGTGCAAGGTGGCTGAAAGGTGGTATAGGAACGCGTTGGCAGGCTCGCAGGTGGCTGGTATCGAAGGTGGGGCTATGTGTAGAGGGGACAGGTAGGGAGGCATGGTGCCATGAACCAAGGAGCGGGGAGCGGCGGGTCGAAGGAAGTAGCGATGGAGTGCTTCACAGCTGCTGTTTGTGAAGCTACGGATGCTCTTAGTCACGCCTCAGTATTCCTAATGCGGGCTGAGTGATCAGGTGGTGATGCGGAGCTTGGTACAGCCACGACGGCGCAAATGTAACCCGAGATGCAACACGCGCAGGCTGTAGAACTCAAGTCAAGAGAGGCGAGCAATAGGTAGAGAAGAGAAGAGTGAGGAGACGAGAGAAGAGGTGGAAGAGTGTTGACAGAGCGCGACAACAGCGCTCGACGGTCATCCCCCGGGGCCGCCAGTAGTAGGCTCAGCAGAGGCTCTCCACATGCTGAAGCCTGAAGGAGCAACCCCCGACGGGCTCATGACGCGATACCAAGTGTGACTTGTGCGGGTGGGATGCCGTGAGTGATAGATAAGAGCTGATGCTTATCTCCCCAGGGCACGCGAGCGCTCTAGTACACTTTTGCCTCAGGCTTGCCGCCGCTCGCGGCCTTGGCGATGCATCTCATCTCAACCCGCACCGAGCGGAACCAATAAATCCATACCTCTAATACCGGATGCTGCACACGACACACGACACATAGAAATCACCGACATACCTCCGTCCTAGGCATTACACATCTTCGTCCATAAGTAAAGACTAGGATAAGGGCCTAGTGAGGACAAATATACCCCTCCATATGCCCCTCCTCCGTCATCGCATGAACCCTTTCGCACTGGCCTCGGGGCGTCAACCAGACTAGTTAAGACTACTATTAAGACGGTCTCAAAACGTAACAGAAACATGACGGCCCAGACTTGCTATTGATGGACCGCGGTATAGTTGAAGACACGTGCTTCTTGAGCGTGAGCACTCATTATCACGACTACCTAATCGAGGTAATCCAGAGCATCATCCCAGCCACCTACGGGCATCAAGTATCTAGACCACACCACCGCCGTCCCCAACCCTCTCGTACCTCCCCTCCTTCTTCGCTTTCCACGTCGGACTACACCTTCCATCAGCACAACCTAACTCACAATATCTTCGCAATAACATACTAAAAGAAGTTCTTAAAACCCACAATCCCCGCCGTCATGGCCGCATACCCGCCCAGCAGCCTCGCCCAACCCCCCTGCTGTCCACACGCCAGCGCAACAAGATCGTAGACCAAACACCCTCCAAAAATCCAGTCACTCACGCTCGCCGCAGCCGCGAAACCCACGCCCGTCGCGACCTGCACAAGCGCGCTGGGCTCGACGCCGACATAGTATGCCGCAGCTGTGTTATGCAACAGATCCAGTACGCCAATGCCGGCAAACGTTTTTGCCACAATGTGCGTGAGGAAGTTGGGTGTTGAACGTGTATCGAGTGATTCGAGCGTGGTAGCAATGTAGCCGACTTGAGCGAGCGTGTTGATTATGACAAAGATATTAGAGACGGGAAGGTTGTCTGAGTTCCAGAAGAACATCCACGCTATCAAGATGTTAGTATCTCCCCTGGATTTCTCTCTACCGTTGAGCCAGCGGTACAGAATCACCAACGATGGTACGTACTTCCGATACAGAAATTGCCCAAACTGTACACCCACGCAAACTTATTCATCATCGCGCACTCCTGTGCATTGCCATCTTGTTTCCACAACTTCCACAGCCAAACGAGTTGAAAGACCTGCTGCGGGAAGAAGAATGCGCCGATGAAGTACGGATACGGCGAGAAAGCGGCGAGATTCCTGTTGTGAATATCGAGCATATTGGGCGACGAAAAGATGCCATACTGCTGAGCAATAAAGTCGTACGCAAACGATGCCGGCGCCAGGTACCGTACTGTCGATTGTGTGTTGCCCATGGTGTGCTATATGATGGCGATGTTCCAAAGTAGACTGTGTGGTGTAGATCCTGTGTCGGATATATATGATTATCAAAGCAATCCTTCTTCTTGGAAGCGTCTCGCACGCGGAAAAGATTAGTATTGATAAAAGAGATTGGTACAAGGTTTCCTTCGAACTTGGTGCAAAGACATGTTATTTACTGTTACGACACTCAAAATTCGAGTACGTCATTGTTTAATACCTACCATGAACGGGTCATCTCAGGGTCCACCACGACCCGATTGGGATTGGCGGCAAAACATCATCAATCACCATCACCATCACCGTCCAAGGCAGGCTAAGTAGTAGATGGAAAGAAACCGACATCAAGTTAATGAGAATAAAATGGAGAAGTAAAGTATTACTATCCACTCTATCCTGTGAGTAACCCACTACCGTAAGTACGTGATACTAAGCTTATCCCTCCTTCCCTTACGGTATTAGGTAGGCGGTTGGTGAGTACATACACTACAATCACCAAATATCTCACCCCATCTCCAACCGTTGCATCTCTAACCCATCTAACCCACACACGCACGCAAAAAGAACCACCGAAGAAACCATTCCAATCCCAAGCAAACAAACAGCTTGTGAGGGAGTAGAGTAGAGAGAAGTGAAGGAAGAATGAAATACAAGGGGTATATTTCTAAAGAACTGCGTATATCATGGCCTTCAAAATATGTCATTGTTCACAACTTGTTTAGAAAACGCCCAAAAATGCTTTGATTGACAAGTTCGCTTCTCTTTCTCTGCTCCAAAAAAAAACAAGTCATCAGCTAGCCATCAACAGCCATGAGCATAGTATCATCGCCATCAATACCCACAGCAGCTGGCGGCTCCATGACGACGCCTCGCCCCCTCCCCTGCAGCAATTCTCTCCGAACCTCACCGCTAATACTCCTGTGTCCACGCGTAAGTAGCAAGTCGAGCAACGCCTCTCTCTGGTCCTCGGTGATATCATTGCGGTACCGCTGCGCAAAAGCAAGCAAACACTGGTGCCAAATGACTGGCAGTTTCCCCGTGGTACCGAGATCGCCGGCCACCGATTCGGTATCCATGGCATCGGCATGGCTTGGGCCCACGCCACGGAAACGCAGGAAATGGAAGACGAGCGCGTCGACGACCTTGTACGGTAGGGCGTACTTCTTCTCCAGGAGCGTCTTGATGAAGATGTTGCAAGGGCCGGCGGCATCTGGGTCCGAAGACATTTGTTCGGCGGCGATTTCGCATAAGCGGTGTAGGGCGGCGGCGGAATGTAGGACTGGGACCGAGATTTTGGCCACGACGGAGGCTACGATGACGGCTGAGCGCTGTGTGCACGAAGGGTCCATGAGCATGGGGAATACGAAGCCTTTGAAGAAAGCACTGGGTTTGTAGAGCGCCTTCTTCAGCGCGTTATACATGTGCACGTTCAGCTTGTGCGTCTCTTGGATTTGTTGCTGACAGAGCGGAAGCAGGATGGTGTTTAGGAAGATTTGCGCCGTCTGTGGCTTCGCGGAGATGAAGATTCGGGTAGCGGCAAAGGTAGCGTTTGATGTCCAGTTGTCAGGGCGAGTAATGGAGACGAGGGTTTCCCAGGCGGGGATCGTGGGGAGGATCTTGAAGGGTTTGGGCAGTTTGCCGCTCTTGTAGCGACTCAGGATTAAGCCTATTTTTGAGTATACTGTGGAGACTTAGCAGAGTGATCAAGGAGTGTAGAGGGTGCGATGTACCTTCTACAACCTTTGCCGGCAGTTCTACTGCATCTTCCGGTGCGCCACCGCCTTGGACTTTTGGGTTCTGTACTTGGCCTCCTTCGGCTTCGTGCGCGGCAATCTTCTCGAGTATGAGGGCTGCTAAATCTGTGCCTTGGCCTGAAGGTTGCGCTTCTTCGCCTGGCCATACGATAGGGTTCTCCTCTGTTGGTATGAACTTGTTCCATGCAGCCAGGTCATTTGCATCAATCTCGACTTCCTCCACCTCCTCATCGTCTTCGCCCCACGCCTCGTCGTCGTCTTCGGCTTGTGCTACCTCCTCGCCGGGCATGTCATGCTCGCCCATGCGCGTCTCGAAATCGAAGGCTGGGTTGGCTTCTTGCGGTTTTCGGACCTGGTTCTCGCGCGCATCCTCCTCTTCCAACTCTCGTCCAATATCGAGAATCTTCCGCGAGCTCTTCGAGTCTACATATTTCTGCTCTTCTTCTTGGCCGCCCTTGCTTCGCTTCTGTCGCTTCTGGCTTTTGTTCTTCCACGGGTCGGATGGCGCATATTCTTCTACCAGAGGGTTGTGTCGCTGATTGGGCGCACCAGGGGATTTCGGCGCTTTGGGCATTTCGGTTTCGGGGGGTGCTGTGACAGAAAGCCCGGTTACAATATTATTGAGAACGTACGTGGGAAAGTCGTGAACTCGAAGACGCCGGAGACAAAAATTTGGCGGGGTTGGACTTTTGGGCACAACCCGCCCGCCGTAGGTAGCGGCCAGGCCGGTCGCGACTTCCATCAACATTGTCGCGCCTTCCATCAACAGCTATAACATCCCTCACAATAATGGCCGAACCACAGCCGCCCTCGCGTTCCAACACACCCACACCCACGCCCACACTCGCCCCCCCGATGCGGCGACCACTCGAAGAAGACCACGCGCCCGCCGTGTCTTCTCCACTCAATCCAAACCCCGATGCGGCAGCGCGTGCCCGGCCGAGACCGCCTCCACGCGAGCAGAGAGAGAAGCGCGAGACAATCAAGAAGCGTGAGGCTTCACAGTCGACGCGACAGAGCACTCCGAATGCAAAGCCGCCGAAGAAGGAGCGTCCGTCGGCGGACTCGCCCATGCGATATTCCATCCCAGAGCCCAGACCGTCCGACTACGAAGCGCCCAAAGATGGCATCTTGCTATCACATGAGCCCAACCCCATGTACGCGCCCGACGGCAGCACGGAGCTCAAGAAACCGCACGACATTGCCTGGAACAAGAAGGGCTACAAGTACACGCATTGCGTCGCCGACCCGCTTTTCCGCCACAAACAATACTACCGCCAGAGCGACTCCAGGCCGTACGGCCCGAGAATGAGCCACGAGGACTGCGATAGGTGGTTCCACTTCGACGAAACTGGCACGATAGTATCGCAAGAGAAGGGCTGGCGCATGGGACGGGGGAATGTGGTTGCGAGAGAAGGCAGGATATACTACGAAGTCAAGGTCCTCCGAGGCATACCGGTGGACGGCCCCAAGGATCCCATCGACCCTAAGACGGGCGAGACGAAGCCTGGTCCGCATGTGAGGATGGGCTGGGCCCGAAGAGAGGCACCGTTAGACGGCCCTGTGGGCTTTGACGGCTATAGCTATGGCATCACCGACGCACGCTTCGAGGCCCAGCACCGATCGCGCGCTTCCAAGATCTTCAAGCCACTCCCGAAGAACGCGAAGAGCAAGCACATGAAGGCGCGACCACCCCATGGCAAGCCTATGCCTGTTGAGTATGTTACGGATCAGCATGTTCAAGAAGGCGATGTCATTGGGCTCGAGATCCGGCTGCCATCTCTCTCAATGCACCGCAAGGTGGTCGAGGGCATTTACAACCCCGCTGTCGATCTGGGTGACGGCTTCGACCTGGACAACACTAGCAATCAGGACCCGTTCGATCGCCCCATCGACATCATCCGCGACCGGATACCTGTACCGTACAAGGGTAACTTCTATTTTGAACAGCTGGACTACCAGGTGACCAAGATGGTAGAAGCCTACCACGATCGCGGTCCAGTACCGAAGATCCATCCCTCGCCCAACCATGAAGATGTCAGCGTCCGATCCCTACCGCATTCACACATCAAGGTCTATAAGAACGGGGAGGAAGTGGGCATCGCTTTCGAGAACCTTCTGGCTTTCCTCCCGCCAGCCAGCATACCGTCCGTTGAGGCTATCAAGGCTGGTGCACGGACAGGATTCGATGACGGCATGGTGGGATACCTGCCGGCCATTTCGCTCTTCAATGGGGGTGTCGCACAGGTCAATTTCGGTCCTGACTTCTGGTGTCCACCAGAGGAGATCCGCAAGCAACGCGAAAAGGACACGCAGATGGTCGACGGCGACTCGATAGAGAAGCACATTCCTGAAGGTCGTAAATTGCGCGCAATTGGCGATAGGTACAAAGAGCAGATTGCCGAAGATGTCGTCTGGGACATCATCGACGAAGTTGACTTCTTCAGTCAAGATGGTGGCTGGGAGTACAAGGGTGAGGCTCCTCAGGACGTGGCAGGCAAGTCCACGCCTAGGGCTCGTGGCTTTGCAAACCCGGACGAGAACCTTGGTGTTGAGGTCGGCAGGCGGTATTGATTGTGGGCAGTTTCCCTTACGATCGTCAGTCTGCTTCCCAATTAACAAAAGTCTTAGCAAGGCGTTGGTATACCCAAATTCTTATCGGCTGATGCATATGAACACCTTACTTTCTCTCACGACAATCTCGATATAATTTCTTTTTCATAGTGACATTTGGTCATGTGCTTACGCGGGCAACGTCACACTGGACTGAGTTAGTTCATTTACCCCAGCCGATATCTGCCATCACTCCCTCCGTCTATGCCGCCTTACAGTGCCTCGACCATGCGCCTTGCGTTCTCGGATGCTTAGTCTGAATTGCACGCCCTTCACGCCCTACACGGAACAATTCCGCAATGCTTTACCGTAAATGGCTTTTACCGGGAACTAGCGACATCCCGACCTCGGGAGACGTAAAGATACTTCAACGCCACGACCCAAGACAGCTTGTTATTTTTCTTCTCCAGAGACGATAGACGATAGAAGTTTCCTTCATAAATTACTGCGTGTTGTTTTCTGATTTGTCTTCTCCAGTCATTGCTACCCCGCAATGGATTCTTCACAATTTCGAGCAGCGGCAAAAGAAGCCATAGACGAAAGTAAACGTCCCTCTTTTGAGAGGAAAACAATATCCATTTCTGACATGATACAAAGTCGCAACCTACTACGAAACTCTACCCTCCCGCCCCGTTCTCTCGACCGTAACACCGGGCTATCTGCGCCCCCTCCTCCCAGAGTCCCCCCCAGAAGAAGGCGAACCATGGGAAAAGATCCAAGCGGACATCTCCCGCGTAATCATGCCCGGCCTCACGCACTGGAACTCACCAAAATTCATGGCCTTCTTCCCCTGCAACTCGTCCTTCCCGGCCATGCTGGGAGAAATGTACAGCGGCGCCTTCAACGCCGCGGCGTTTAACTGGATCTGTTCGCCAGCCATTACGGAATTGGAAACTGTGATGATGGACTGGGTTGCGCAGCTCCTCGCCTTACCGAAAGAGTTTTTGAGTCACGGGGAAGGAGGAGGCATCATTCAGGGTACAGCAAGTGAAGTGACCGTAACCGCCCTGGTCGCCGCACGCGAACGCATCATCCGCCGCAAACTCATCGACATGCCAGAGGGAGAAGAGAAAATCGACACCGCAGCCGACATCCGCGGCAAACTAGTAGCCCTGGGCTCCGAACACGCGCACAGCTCTACCCAAAAAGCAGCCCTCGTAGCCGGAACACGATACCGCAGCGTGCCAGCCCCCAAAGAAACAAACTACGCCGTCACCGCCTCGGCGCTCCGCCAAACGATCCAAGAATGCCGCGCCCGCGGCCACGAACCCTTCTACTTCACCATCACGCTCGGCAGCACAGGAACATGCGCCATCGACGACCTCAACGGCATCGCCGCGCTCGCGGCCACAGAACCCAACCTCTGGATCCACGTCGACGCCGCGTACGCAGGGTCCGCCCTCCTACTACCCGAGTACCAACACCTCTGCCCGCCGCTCGCCGCCTTCGACTCGTTCAATTTCAATCTGCACAAGTGGCTCCTCGTCAACTTCGACTGCTCCGCCTTCTTCGTCAAGCGGCGCAAAGACCTCATCGACACGTATTCCATCACGCCCTCCTACCTGCGCAACCCGCACTCCGAGGCCGGCCTCGTGACCGACTACCGCGACTGGCAGATCCCGCTCGGACGCCGCTTCCGGAGCTTGAAGGTCTGGTTTGTGCTGCGCAGTTTTGGCGCGCAGGGGCTGCGCACGTTTGTTAGACGAACGGTTGCTCTTGGTGTGTTTTTTGCCGACTTGATCAAGCGGAGGCCCGATGTTTTTGGCCTTGTTACCGAACCGGCGTTTGGCCTCGTTACGTTTCAGATTCGGAATTTGGGTCCTCTGGGCGCCGGCGCGCGTGCGAATCGGGTGGTCCCGGTGCGTGATGCGTTGACGAATGGATTCGAGCCGGACGCTGATGCGCAGTATGCGGAGCTGGTCAATCAGAAGACGAGAGAGGTGTACGAGGCGGTTAATGCCAAGGGCGAGTTCTTTCTGACCAGCACGGTTGTGGGCGGGCAGTATGTGATTCGGGTTGTGAGTGCGACGTTGTTGAGTGAGGAGAAGTATATGGAGCGGTTGTTTGATGTTTTGGTGAAGGAGGCTGGTGGGGACGTGGAGCAGAATGGGGAGACTTGTTGAGTTGGGGAATGAGGAATGAGGTATTGATTATATAGAATTTGCTTTGAGTTAGGTATTCAACCTATACAGGTACAATGTTACATTAACGTATTTGATGGTTTCCTTTCTTCCTTCAGCACCTTACACCCAGCAGATTAGAGAATGCCTGCAGGTGGGCAAGGCAGGCTACCAGTCGCACAGCTAGTACAAAGTCGTTTGAAGGGCGTGGTGGCGTAAACGTATCAGTCTGATATGATGAGGATATCCATCCCCTGGCCTGGCGAAGGTAACTCAAAGATAAAATTGACAACCCTGTAAAGAAATGAGGCATGAGCAGGAGTAAAGATGGAGTTGAAGGGCCGAGAAAATCTGAGCATTGCACGCCTAGACTATTTCTAACTAAGAATCAAGCCTCAGTATCCTTACCGCATTACCACCAAGCACATTCTTCGCTTTCTCGTCCTCCGTCTCAAAAGTCTTCGCAATAGCATCGTAGTTGGCCTGCACACTATGCCATACTTTGGTATCTTGCTCCAGCGGCGGGAAGAATGGATGATCAGTACCTATTCACATAGCATATCAGCACCGCATTCCATCCCATCTCAACACTCGTAACAGGCAAAAGAAAAAAATCCAACATACCAAACAACAACCGATCAGACCCAGACGCCTCAAGCGCAGCCCCAAGCCCGACTTCAGAGTAAACAACAGCATCAAGAAAAACATTGCTCTTCAAAACATCCCACACATGCCTCCTGTTCTGCGTCTTGTCATGCGTCTTCAAATAGCCATCGTGCAAGATACACGACTCGATGCGGCCCGCCAGAAACGGCAGCGTACCCCCCGAATGCGCTAATAAGACGTTGAGCTTCGTGAACCGATCCCACACCCCACTCAACAACATCCTCGTTACCGCAATGGTGGTTTCGAGCGGGAAGCCAAGGGCGAGAGGAAGCACGTGTCCGTATTCGCTAGCGCGGGGGCCATAGACCGACGAGGGAAGACCGTAGTGGGGATGCAAGAAGATTAGTTGATGATGTTTTTCCAGCGTGGCGTAGATGGGATCTAGGTTTTTGTCGTCGAGACCTTGGCCTAGACCCGAGGTTCCCATGATGACGCCGCGGGCGTAGGGGAGTGTGGTTAGGCGCTCGATTTCTGCGGTGATGGCCGAGGGTGCGGCGGAGAGGGGGAGGGTGCCGAAGAAGTAGAGACGGCCTGGGTATTGGGAGCATTGGTTGTTGATGTCGTTGTTGATTTGTTGAGCTGCTTCGCTGGCTTCGTCTGCGGGGAGGAAATCTAGCCATGGGTTTGCTAAGGAGATTACGGACTTGTCGATCTTGTGTTGGTCCATGAAAGCTATCTTTTCTTTGATGTCGTAGTATTCCGACCCAATGGGGCGGCCGCGTGAGATGGATGGTGTGGACGGGTCGTCTTCGTCGGGAAGGATTATGAGGCGTGCTGAGTTGGGTGCGTCGGGGAATGTGCGCACGTAGGGTACGGTTGATCGCGAGCGTAAGAGCTCCATGTATTTTGGTGGGTAGACATGGGTGTGGATGTCGACGATGGGCATGTTGGATGTGAGAGACGCGTAGAATGCGTCGTCGCGACAAGTTGATGATTTACTGCGGTACTAAGCTGTTCAATGAAGACCCCAACAGGTTTCTACAGATTCTGGATGCGAAAGGTTAGCCAAGGTTAAAGATGGCGTCTACCCGGTATCGTGGAACTTTTGACCCTGGCGGGGTAGCTTCGGACGACTGCCCCACTCCACCGAGAGCTCAACATCCCACCTTCCCGAAGTGGCAAGGAGATATGGAGCACATGTGTGCGGCCGTTGACGGAGATTACGACGAGGAATGCATGTCATTTGAATTTGTCCTAAGTGATGTTGCCAGGCCTTGTACACGTCGAGCTTCTGCACCGTCTAGGCAATCCGATCAAGCACGAGTCCTCAGGAAGACGTTTGGCGGCTTATCCCAGGTCTTGAACTCGTCGTCAACCTCAAATTGGATATCACCGGTACCTTCGTCTTTGAAGCCTAACTTTCTGTACAGTGCCCTTCCCATGGCGCTTCCCTCTGTTGTGCATTCCAAATCGCCCCTCTTCTTCGCCTCGGCCAGCCCAGCTTCGACCAGTTTGCCAGCAATGCCGCGGCGTTGGTACGCTGGGTCTACGGCGCACATATCCAGGACGAAGATAGCGGGAGGGTTGCGGCCGGATTCCTGGACTTCCCGCATGTACGCGATGCGTCGTTTCCACAGCGAGCGGAACATTTGTGCTGCAAAGCGCTGGTTCTTCTCGTCAAATTCTGTAAGTGCCTCTTTCATGTCGCTGGTGAAGGGGTCGCCGTAGCCTTGGACAAACGACAGCTGCGTCCAGATGGCCATACCCACGACTCTCCGTTCGCCCTGCTTCTCCGGGTCGGGTAGTGTGGCCTTTAGGTAGAGGGTATTGGGCTGTCCGTTCTTGTTGGTAGTGATGGAGTGCCATCTCTTGATCATTCTTTGGGTGTGCTTGGCCTGTCCCTCTTCCGTGTCCCATCCCGGGTTCATCAGAATCCACACGGCGTCCTTTGCCTGGCGACCGAATGCTTCGGAGACGCAGTAGTTTGCTTGCTTGACATCGTGCTCGGACTCGAAGGTGGATATGATGATGTCGTCAGTAGCCATATCGGAGGTTTTGTGTTGCAGGAATTGGTGTATTCTGGTGCTCTCGATTGAGGAAGCGGGCGACTTTATGTAACGAAGGTAGGTAAGTGGGTTCGAGTGACTAGAAGATGTATACTAGGTACCGGCACGATGTGACATGACGCAAGCCCCCGCTTACCGCCCAACATGCTTTTAGATGCTTGGCGTGGTACCTACCTTGATGCATTCGCAAGTCTGGGTGTCTGGGTATGTCGGGATAATGAAAGGTACAGGTGGGGATGGGGTGAAGGTGACGCTAGCACTAAAGTGGCGCAAATCAATTAGCAGGGATGACGCGCTCGCGCCTCACCCACGCTCTCGCGTCCCCCCAGGCACTTTCCGCATCTGGTCCTCGCACAAGGAACAACAAACACCATCCATCGACCTCGCATATCACGCCTTTGGTGTTGATTCCACTGTCAACTTCTCCCCAACATGGCCGGCACCGTAACGAGAGCGCCGGCGAAACGCGTGCTCGCGGAAACGCTGAAGACGCGCACCAATGTACAGGCATCGCCCCGCTCGGCGAAGAAGCTGAAGCTGGACGATGGCACCGACAAGAGCAGACCTCCGGTGAAGACGGCCAATGACTCTTTGGGGTCGAGCCAGCCGGCGCCGAGCCAATTCGAAGAGACGCTGCACCAGATGTCGCAGGGCATGGAGACGCTGAGGTCGCAGAACACGGAGAAGGACCAGCAATGGCGGCGACCGGCGCTGCCCGCTGACTTCGATGAGATGACACACAATCTGGTCTTCCAGCAGATCGAGTGCGAGGATGGCACGATAAATGACCGGGCGGCTGTCAAACTCTTTGGCGTGACCGAGGTGAGAAGGGCGCAGACAGAGAGAGGCTCGATCTCCCACTGACCGATGCATTACAGACTGGCCATTCCGTCCTTCTCCACGTGACTGGCTTCCTCCACTACTTCTACGTCGCCGCGCCCATCGGCTTCCACACAGGGGACTGCGAACAGTACAAGCAGTTTCTCGAAGCCGAATACCGCAAACAGTTCCAGCAGAAACAGTACAGTCAGCACTCGGTCATAGCCTCGGTGCAGATGTGCATGAGGGAGAATATCCTGCGCTTCCAGGGCAACCAGAAGAGTCCGTACCTCAAGATCTCGGTCCATGACCCCAAGACGATCGGGCGTGTGCGGACAATGGTGCAAAGGGGCAACGCCAACTACAAGCGCCTTTGGCCGGCCCGGGAAGATGGCATTCTCACCTTCGACAACATTGCCTACGTGCTGCGCTTCATGATCGACACCAAGGTACGCATCGCTATGAAACGTAGGCGCATCTCGCTGACATGTTAGGTCACCGGTATGTGCTGGGTTGAGGTGCCTGCTGGAAAGTACAGCATCATCAACGACGGTCGGCAGTCAAATTGCCAGATCGAGGCGCAGATACACTACACAGACCTCATTGCTCATCAGTCCGAAGGCGAGTGGGCGAAAATCGCACCCCTCCGTATTCTCTCTTTCGACATCGAATGCGCTGGTCGCAAGGGCATCTTCCCCGAGGCCAACGTAGATCCCGTCATCCAGATCGCGAACGTTGTCACAAGATATGGAGAGGAGAAACCTTTTATCCGGAACGTCTTCTGTCTGGACACGGTCAGCCATATCGTTGCGACCGAGATTCTGTCCTTCCAGACCGAAAGCGAGATGCTGATGAAGTGGCGCGAATTTGTAGAAGAGGCCGATCCGGACGTCGTCATCGGATACAACATCAACAATTTCGATTTCCCCTACCTACTCGATCGCGCAAAACACCTCAAGCTACAAAAATTCCCCTACTGGACGCGTCTCAAAAACGTACAAACCAAAGTGGAGACCTCCCACTTCTCGAGCAAGCAACTCGGAAACCGAGACACAAAGAACACAAACACAAACGGTCGTGTGCAACTCGATCTACTCCAACTCATCCAGCGGGACCATAACCTCCGAAGTTATACACTCAATTCCGTGTGTGCTCACTTTTTGAAGGAGCAGAAGGAAGACGTACATTACAGCATGATTACCGAATTGTTTAACGGCGACTCGAATTCCCGACGTCGACTGGCGGTATACTGTCTCAAGGATGCCTACTTACCCCAGCGTCTTCTCGACAAACTCATGTGCCTGGTCAACTACACGGAGATGGCTAGGGTCACAGGTGTACCTTTCAACTACTTACTCGCTCGAGGTCAACAAATTCGCTTTCTTAGCCAGTTGTTCCGCAAAGCCCTCGACCATCAACTCGTTGTACCAGATCTGCCAAATCGTGGCGACAGTGGTGATCAGTACGAAGGTGCTACGGTCATTGAGCCAAAGCGTGGCTACTACAAGAGACCGATCGCAACTCTCGATTTTGCCTCCCTATATCCGAGTATTATGCAAGCCCACAATCTCTGTTACACCACGTGGCTCGACAAACAGACGGTGGAGAAGCTCAAGATGAAGCTGGATGAGGACTACATTGTGACACCGAATGGCGACATGTTCTGTACTGCCAAGACACGAAAGGGGCTACTGACGGAGATCCTTGAGGAGTTGCTGGGTGCGCGTAAGAGGGCGAAGAGAGAGCTAGCGGTCGAAACCGACCCCTTCAAGAAAGCTGTGCTCAACGGTCGTCAGTTGGCCTTGAAGATCAGCGCAAACTCCGTCTACGGCTTGACCGGTGCCACCAACGGAAAGCTACCTTGTCTCGCAATTGCCAGTAGTACGACCAGTTTCGGTCGTCAGATGATCGAAAGAGCCAAGGCCGAAGTGGAGGCAAAGTACACCATCGCCAACGGGTACACGCATGATGCGGAAGTCATCTATGGTGATACTGACTCGGTCATGGTCAGGTTTGGTACCCCGGAACTGGCAGAAGCAATGAAGCTCGGCGAGGAAGCTGCCGAGTACGTTTCGTCAAAGTTCGTCAAGCCTATCAAGCTGGAATTCGAGAAGGTTTATTTTCCCTACCTACTTATCAACAAGAAGAGGTATGCTGGACTCTACTGGACGAACCCCAACAAGTGGGACAAGATGGATACCAAAGGTATTGAGACCGTCCGACGAGACAATTGCCGTCTTGTGCAGACTGTCATTGAGACTTCATTACGCATGTTATTGATCGATCAAGACGAGGCAGGCGCACAACGGTAAGTCATTCTAGCCCCGAGTTTCTTCACAAACTAACATCAAGTAGTTTCGTCAAAGACACCATTTCAGACCTGCTGCAGAACAAGGTCGACTTGTCCAATCTTGTCATCACCAAAGCCCTCACGAAGAAAGAAGATCAGGAGGGCAAGGGAGGTTACACCAACAGACAAGCACACGCCGAGCTGGCTGAGCGTATGAAAAAGCGTGATGCGGGTTCTGCCCCTGGCCTTGGCGACCGTGTTGCGTACGTTATGATTCGGTCCGCCGCCGGCGCAAAGAATTTTGAAAAGTCTGAAGATCCCATTTACGTCCTCGAGAACAACATACCTATCGACACACGCTACTACCTCGACAATCAGCTCTCAAAGCCCCTCATCCGGATCTTCGAGCCCATTCTCGGCGAGAAGAAGGCCGCCTCGCTTCTTACAGGCGACCATACGCGCACCATCACCGTGGCTGCACCTACCATGGGCGGGCTGATGAAGTTTGCAAAGAGAACGCAGACATGCATGGGATGCAAGAAGCCCATGACGGACCTCCTCGAGAAGGACGGCGCAGTCTGCGACAACTGTCGACCTCGTGTCGCGCAGCTGTACGCGAAGTCGCTGGCCAAGATCAGTGCGCTTGAAGTCCGCTTCTCTCGCCTCTGGACGCAGTGTCAACGCTGCCAGGGCAGTGTGCACTGCGAGGTCATTTGTGCGGCCAGGGATTGCCCCATCTTCTACATGCGTATCAAGGCCCGCAAGGATGTTGAGGATGCGGGCAGGGAGTTGAAGCGTTTTGACATGGATGCTGCGATTTGGTAGCTCTCATGTTATGAACTGGGGTCAATAAAGATGGAGCTGTATTATGGCGTCTTGAGTGTTTTGGTAGGGCGTGGATATTTGCTTTCGTGGCATTAGAAGCTGTTTAGTATATTGAGTACAAAGAAAAATTCAATCGAGATTTATTTATTAAATCCTTTGCAGGTTGGTATCATGCACTTTTATTCACCTACATTTCACCATCTCCACCCCTCCCTTTCTCGTACACAACCCACCCAAACCAATCAATCCACTCATCCCTATCTCATATTCTCATATAACCATCCCCATGTTTTCTCAATCCATTCCCACTCCCCCTCTCCTTCACCCTCGTCTAGTTTTTCACTAACCTTCAACCCTCATACACACACATAAACTCGCCATAAATTCTTAAAACAGGATATATCTCTTTGTGTACCCACATACGTCTTACTTCGTTATTACATGTTGTTCGCGTTACCATTTGAGAACTGTTTTATGGTGTGGTGTGGGTTGTGTGTTGTAGTGAAGTGGTGGAGGGGGATTTGGGATGGTGGGTGTGTATATGGGGTAGGTGGAGGAGGATTTGGATGGTGGGTGTGTGTATGGTGATGGTTGTGGTTGTGACATCTCTTATCCCTTCTACATAATTACAGTAACAGTGATACTAGATTTAGAAGTGTATTCTCCTCTGGGTTTTCAGGACATGAGGAGTGTGAGCATTCACGAGCAGGGAATGCGGAAAAGGGAAGAAATGAGCGCACAGATAACGCCGAGGGGGGCGCGGGGGGTATAGTGAAATGCCGTCCGCGAACAAAAATGTGTAGCGCACGAATGTTTGTTTGTTTGTTTTTAAGTGGGGGGGGGGGGGCTCGGGGGGTTGCTTCACTGACTACGGCTGATTGGGTTCTTTTATCCGTTTCTTCCTCTTACTGTTGTGTTTCTCGTTTCTTACTACTACAACTCGGTGAGATCAACTTAGCTATGGCGAATGTTTCTCTTAACCTTGAACAGGTATGTATCCCTCTCCTTTCTCTTTCTTTCTTACTACGCGCGCCACGCCGCAATGTCTTTTAACTAATAGCGATTTTTTTTCAGACATCGGCGCTCATAGCCTCCCTCGAGATGACGGTGCGCGAATATGATGTGCGGAAAGTGCATCTACTCAAAGAAATCGCACAGCTCAGGGACCATGAGCGCACTCTTCTTCCACCGAAGACCCCGGCTCCGCCGAATGTCACAATTCCGCCCAAGATTGCAGTTTTGCCTAGGGCCCCGGTTTTGCCCAAGGTCCCGGTTCCATCGAATGTCCTAGTTCCGTCTCAGGTCCTGGTTCCGCCCATTGTCCCAGTTCCGCTCAAGGTCCCAGCTCTGCCCAAGATGCACGTTGCGCCCAAGGCTGCGGTCCCGCCCAAGACTCCAGTTCCGCCCATGATCTCGGGTGCCCAGGCGAGCGCGTGCTCCACCGATGTCGCAGCTGCCACCGGGAATGAGGAGCTCGAGGGCGGTGGGCTAAAGAAGAAGAAGAAGAAGAAGACGCACCGCGGAGGCAAGAAGAGGAGGAACCGCCGACGGTCCTTCAACGCCACGACGACGCAGGTATTCGAGGGACAGTCTCAGTCTGGTGAGCTCGCTGGAGCGGTTGCAGACACAGATGAGGCGAGCGGTGGCGGAAGTGGCAGTCAGGGCGGAGTCAGTCTGCTATCCCAGGCCTACGATCCAGCTACGGCCTTTGAGTGGTATGACTGAGGAAGATGACGACATCGGGGAGTATGGAGATGGTGCGCCAAGTGGTGGGCCCAATTACACGAGGAAGAAGCGGGATAAGAGGGTAGATTTACGGCGGCAGTGACCGTCGGGTATGGAAACATCTGCTAAGCGATGGGGGCGGTGAGGACCGAGATATCTATACTGTTGGTGTGTGACGGAGGAAATAAGCCGAGTCTTCCAGAAGGAATAGGCGGAAAGAAACCGCAACAGTACAGAATCCAGGTTGTCCTCTCTCATTTATATATTCCCTCTCATTCATAACATTGAGGCATTGGTCTTACCTCGAGCGTAAGTGACCCTAGGCATCCGATCGGACTGTGTTCAGATGCTGTCAAAAAGCCCTGAAGATCCTTGGCTCATGAACAGTGCTAGGTAGTGGCCAGGTTAGCGTTGAGAAGTATACCACCGCCAACCGGCTTGATTGTATAAAAGTTGCCTTGAATCATGCGTGGCCAAAAAGGTGTATTGTTCGGTTGTAAATTGCTGTGCTCTTGATTGCAACATCTTTCTTGTGTCGATAATATAGGAAAAGCTCCTACTGTGTTGAAATAGATTAGTGGTATTACGACATCCTGAGATAGTGATGTTGAGCGCCTTCGCTTCGGCACCGGAAGTCCATAGACTAGGCGGCGCATGAGAACCATCAAGGTAGGCTCGAAGCGAGTCGAAATCTATGCGTCGAACGTACTTTATGGTTACGCATCGCTTGGGTCGTACGGCAGTATCGTGTAGAGCAATATGATCGGTAGTTAGGTCACTGATGTGTTGTGAATGCCCCGTACCTTAGGGACATATACGTATTACAGTTCGACCTATGCCGGAACAAGCGCCGCGGACAAGTACATACTGTCTATCAAGACATTCGCAAGCTGGGTTGGTTTTCTGTTAACGGAATGCTTGTGTTCATCAAACGATGCGCGCAACACGATTGCCAGATTGCAAACACCAACCTTGACATCGCAATTGATTCAAACGTGATCCCTTCACGTGTTGAAACGAATCGTAATTGGAGACGGAAATGGCATGCTGCTAATGATTTCAGATTGGGATGTGCAAGACTGCAAGTAGATGCCACGATGTTCCGGTGGTGTTGTGTAACTGCGTAAGTAGTGTCGGTTGGAGGCTGTGATCAACGATTGTATTGCTATCTGTTCTTGTTGTGTGATGTTCTGGTACAGGAGCTATCGGTTCAGAGGTAAGTGCACTTGCCCACCGGGCAGTGCCTGCTACAACAATATATCATGTGATCTAGCCCACGTGGTTACATGTTGAGTTTCACCCCACCAACCCCACCATTCCCTAACTTACCTAGCCTTATCGGCGGCGCGTACACCTTCCGTCTCCGGCAACAGCCCCGCCTACAACACCCAAGCATCTCATGATGAATGAGCTACGGCGGAGATGGCCGCGCGCCAACCGCTTGATTTACCGTGGACGACTGCCGCCTTCGAATTTCCTCAAGAAGCGTTGATCGGAAATCTGTAATACACCTCTCTTTCCTTTTCCTTCCCCCTGGGGCTCACAGAGCTGGAATTGAAGAGACACGACACCAAGGGAGCGGCATGGCGAATATTACTGTAGACTCGGCAGTTTCCCAAGATGATCTGGAGATTCCGGTATGCATAGGCTTGGATAGAGAGCCGGCAAAGTCTCTGACATTCCACAGCTCATTGACTTCTCCGCCTTCCTCTCCGGCGACGCCTCCGCAAAGAAGCAAACCGCCGACGCCGTTCTCAAAGGCTTTCAAAACGCCGGCTTCGTCTACCTTAAGAACCACGGTATCCTCGCCTCGACCGTCTCAACTGTTTTCGGTCACTCGGCCAATTTCTTCGCCCGACCGAAAGAGCATAAGGACGCTTTAGCATGGTACTCGGCCGCCGCTAACCGCGGTTACGTGACACAAGGCCGCGAGAAGCTCGTGGTGTTGGAAGAAACGGGCACAGAAGCGGAGATGCGCGCGCTGGTCCCCGACCTAAAGGAGAGCATGGAGATTGGACGCGACGACCAGCCCAAGACACCGAATATGTGGCCGAGCGGGGATGAGGAGGCCAAGGAATTTAAAGACCAGATGATGGCTTTCTTCGAGACGTGCAAGGGTCTGCATATGCAGGTCATGCGGGCTATTGCGCTGGGTATGGGCATTGAGGAGACGTGGTTCGATGGCTTTACAGATGCTGGGGATAATACGCTGAGACTGCTGCACTACCCCAGCGTATCAAAGAGCATCTTCAAGAGGAACGATGGACAGCTGCAGGTTCGCGCGGGCGAGCACAGCGATTATGGTACCATGGCCACCATGGACTGGTGAGAGCTACTCGCTGACATGGATACAGGCTCTATAACGCTTCTCTTCCAAGACGCGCGAGGCGGCCTGCAAGTTCGCTCGCCAAAAGGCACATTCGTGAATGCCACACCGATCGAAGGCACTATCGTCATCAACGCCGGTGACCTGTTGGCGCGCTGGTCAAACGATACTATCAAATCGACGAAGCACCGTGTCGTGGAGCCACCACCGAAACCAGAGGATGCCGACAAGGATGAGTATCCACCGCGATACTCAATAGCCTACTTTTGCAACCCGAACTACGAGCGCAAGATCGAGGCTATCCCAGGGACGCACGAACAGGAGGGAAGAAAGTACGATGATGTTATGAGCGGGGATTACTTGGTGCAGCGACTGACAGCGACATACTGATTTGATGTTACTTGAGCCGTACCACTCAAAAAAGAGCCCGACATGGATTGGATCTCTGGTACGACGGCAAAAGGGACGGATGGGCGAGGCGCGCTACCTAGCCGACCTCACAAACTTCACAGTGACACAAATGAGGACTGCTCATTAGCATCGTGGCAATATTCCAACGCAAGTAATAACCATGTGTAGCCATATAACAATGCAGAAAACCCGAACCGCAATATACGCGGCAAATACTGCTCCACGCCATCCGAATGAATCAGCATCTCAAAATCAAACCGCGTCGACTACTATAACTCCTCAGCAAGACACTCACCCTATCGAGTGTCTACCCTTGCAGCCCCTTTACCATGCTTACCATTGAAATCCTGCTTCACAGACGACTCCCGTATAAGAGCCTCGAGAGTTTGGTCGCTATGGTTAAAGATAAAGTCACGTCAGAACAGCACGTATTGGAGCCTACTTGCAGGAACGATCGGTAGGCGTTCACTGACACTATGAGCAAACGTTGGCAGAAATTTGTAGGTTTTTTCATTTACGCCAGCAATGGTGAGGTATGGTCTTGCCATCTTTGGAAGCCGTATATGCAAATGAAGTGGTAAACTTGCGCAATTTGCTGAGGGCGCAATGGCGTACGAGTTGGGCCAGAAGAGCTACAGATTCTTTCTCGAGGGCGTGAGAAGGCTGCAGAACGAGATTATAGAGCTTTCTCAAGTCGAACAGGATGAGGTAGACAGAGCTCTTGTGGATAAGGCTAAGGCAGCGAAAGGTCATGCCCTTGTAGTGCAATAGGGTGATGCAGTCGAGCATGACAACGACGTTGCAGGCTCGGGCTAGGACAACGGTGGGTCGAGTCTTGGGGAGGCGGATAGGAGGAATATCATACAGCGGAATATTGGCGCCGCGTGAGCTGTATTCCAGACATCCCTTCCTGGTACCGGCAGCGTCCTTCAGACTAGCACTCATCTACAAGCTCAGTAGTAAGGCCAGATGCTTCATGAGGAGGATATGTATCACTGCAGTCTATATGTCACCAGGCGTCAAGTGATTAGGCGACAGTAGTTGACCGACAGCAGTTGACAAAAAGATTTGCATTCACTGCTATACTTCGACTAGGCTAGAACTGCCAAGTGACTCCGAGCCTACCTGAGTAGGCTGGCTCAGAGATGGCGATACGTTCGCTAGTACTGAGTTCAACCTCTTATGGAAACGTATACGGTATATCATTGGTTTACGGTCGAAAATATCTCTTTCAGAACTTTTTAGTCAAGAGTTGAATATGTACCGTAAAGAAACTGCAATGACAATACCTAAACGTGTTCTTCAATCGTACACGTCATGTACTGTCAGCGTGAGCCAGGGGTTACCAGTACCCCATGTGCACATTTTCGACAGCAGGTAACCTTCAGATTGCTGGGCAACGTAACCTGAGTCTGAATCGGAGTAAATTGACAAAGATGCGTTTTTATTGACAGCGTGTGCATGCAAAGGACGTATAGGCTGAGGAAGAGCGTGCACCACAGCTAGTCAAATGAGGTTTAGCGTATCGGAGAAAAACTACATCTCGACCTACGACCAACTTCCACCATCTATCTCCAGTTACAGCTCTAGAGGCCCAAAACCATCATGTATCAATAGCATAGCATTTCCTGGCGTTCTAGACTTTCTTTCCCCTCTCCAGCATGGACCGCCATCAGCGCATCGTCGCGCAAGTCGCGTCCAAAGTCAAGGATTACTTCACGCGTAAAGAGCCCTTCCGGATATCACACGGTTCAACGAACAGTACACGTCCCAACCTCAAGAAACATGTTGTCGATATCAGCGCTCTCCGCAACGTCATTAGCGTCGACACACAAAGCAAGACAGCGCTTGTCGAGCCCAATGTCCCTATGGATCGGCTCGTGGAAGCGACACTTCCACATGGTCTCGTGCCACCTGTTGTTATGGAATTTCCTGGTATCACTGTAGGAGGCGGTTATGCGGGGACTGCGGGCGAGAGTAGTAGTTTCAAGTATGGATTCTTCGACCGTACGATTAATGAGGTGGAAATGGTTATGGCTGATGGCGAGGTGATAAGAGCTAGTGAAAAGGAAAACGAGGATTTGTTTAGGGGTGCTGCTGGTGCGGTCGGTACTCTAGGTGTTACTACTCTCGTCGATCTGAAGCTCGTTGATGCAAAAAAGTACGTTAAGACGACGTATTATCCTACGCGTAGCGTCGCCCAGGCTGTCAAGGAGGTGAAAGAGCAGACTGAGGGTGAGAACGGCGCTAGAAATGATTACGTGGACGGTGTATTGTTCAGCAAACACCATGGCGCCATTGTGACGGGCGAGATGACGGACGAACTTCCACCCAACATTAAGCCCCAAACCTTTAGCAATCCTTGGGATCCTTGGTTCTATCTCCATGTTGAAGTCGCCACGCGCTCGTCTTCTGATCCAGTCGTGGAGTACGTTCCGCTAGCAGAGTACATGTTCCGCTACGACCGCGGCGGCTTCTGGGTCGGCCGGTCAGCCTTCAGCTATATGCGCTTCCCTTTCAACAAATACACGCGATGGTTCTTGGACGACTTCCTACATACCCGAATGCTATATCGAGCTCTACATGCTTCCGGAATCGCAACCCGCTACATCGTGCAAGACATGGCCTTACCATACCCGAACGCGGAGAAGTTTATCGACTACACAGACAGGACGTTCAACATCTGGCCGCTGTGGCTCTGCCCCTTAAAGCAAAGCCCACAACCCACCATGCACCCTCACACCAACGGCTCTTTAAAATTTGACCAAATGCTCAACATCGGCCTGTGGGGCTTCGGTCCCAAAGATCCCGCAACCTACCTCCGCGAAAACCGCGCACTCGAAAAGACACTCGGTGAAATGGGTGGCATGAAATGGCTATACGCGCAAACATACTACAGCAAAGGCGAATTCTGGGCACAGTTTGATCGCGAGTGGCATCAAGGGCTACGGAAGAAGTACAATGCGGAGATGTTGCCGGAGGTGTACGATAAGGTGCACGTTGATATTGAGAGATACACGGAGATGGTGGATAAGGATTGGGGGCTGAGGCTGAGAGGTATCTGGCCATTGGGTGGATTCTGGGGGATTTGGAAGGCCATTCAGAGCAGGGATTATCTGATCTCTAGGAAATCGACGTGGAGGTGGAGAACTTGACGTTGCGAAAACGTTTCAAGGTTCAGGAACCGTTCGTGGTTCTGCATCGACCATGGACCGCGTATGGAAGCCACACGAAGCCCGGAAGCGGCTTCTGGCAATTTTTAGGGTGTGTTTTGTTTATGGTTGGCACCGACACCTGCTCTTAACTATAGAATATCGTCTTCCTGCACCCCCAGCAGCTCCATCTGTTCAGGTCAATATAAGCAGGCATGCGAACGAACTCTCGTTATTTATTGGTGCAGCCGCAGCTTGAAATAGGCAGGTGATGGGGTTGCTTGAGGGGTGCTGGTAGGGTAGGAATACATATGTTGTTGCCAACATCTCATGAGGCGAGGATTTTGCGTGGACCTGTAGGTACTTTCGGAATACGAATGCGCTGCTGTATTATGGCTCTTTTTATATGCAGTTCAGCGCATGTATACCGTCACGCTCACACGTCGCACGCTCCCGTAGACATGACGTAGTGGTCAGAGACGCAATTCTCGTGGGTGAGAGGTGAAAGTCGACTCAATGTGCTGTGTACGCACCTGTCAGACAATCAGTGAAAGAGAAATATATCAGTGAAAGAGGAACGTTTTGGGCAAAGACTCCGAGTGCCTGGTCCCGCGGACTCTTCCACTGACCCCATTTGCGCTCTATCGCCAGTCTTGCATTTCTCTTCGGTACCCCACGCGCCACACCACGCCATCTCCTGCACACCCGTTATGGAGACTAACACAGCAATGACCGGGCTCAAAGCCGCTGACATCTTTTTAGCTGCATTCAAGAACTGCGTTGAAAATATCATCAAGGCCCTCCCACCTAACGCGAGCCCGAGCGACACCATAACCGCAAACGCAATCCGGATCATTGGCACCCAGCTAAACGGCGACTTCATGCGCCTCCAATACGTCATAGAGGTTGTGCAGGCTCGCATATGCGAGGACCCAGCATGGGCGTCAGGAACCGCTGTCACCGTCTACGAGCTACTCGCCGCGTCGATCGATCCAAACTTCTCGCACCCCAGTATCGAGATGTCAGCAATCAAGGGGGCAATCTTGGTCCGCGACCAGATGGTGCGCGCTGGTCAGATGCAGTTCCAGCACACTATGACAGCGGAGGCGGGCTGGAATCGTGGACTCGTTGCCTTTCTCGGTCAGCAGTGCACCGTAGGAAGTATTACTAGTACTACACCTAGGATTGCCTTGCACTTTCTAGACTGCATGCTGACTTCCGGTTCTCTCGAAAACAATAGCGACAATTTCGATGTCTTCTTGGGCTTTGTCATGTGCGCTGGACCGTTCTTGGATAGCTTTGCTGGTTTCAAGGAGCAGCTCACGGTGCGGATGCAGAAGTTGCAGGAGTGCGCCAAGGCGCTCAGGACGACGCATTGGCTGGCGGTTTACGGACTCTTGCAGCTGAGAGAGAAGGGATGGTGATCGAAGAACCGGCGGGTGTGATACAGAACGAGCAGACGATGAATGGGTCATGTAGGAGCCTTGAAGACCTGCAGAATACGTCAAACTGGCTGTATAGGTTCCAAAAGGTTGTATGCGCTTGGGTGCCGTTTGGAGAGTCCATCGTTGGCCTGGAACGTCATGACGGGCCCTGAGACAGCTAGTTAGATCGTATGGCAAATTGAGTCATCATTGCACCGGCTTCTATACCATGTGAAGTCTGCCTATGCTACCATATCGGCGCAGCTAATTGCTCTTTCCTAATTAGGCAGACCGATAGATGTAGCGGCATTCTGACCGCCACTAGGTGTGACGCTAAGCCTCGCGCGTTTGCCCGTCTCTTCTTTTGTTTTGCTACTGATACTCACCCTAGCCGTTGGCTCTCTAGCGCGAACATACTCTACACCTTTGCTTGCGGACATACTCGAGCTCACGCGCAATCATGACGACGCCGACCAATACGCCCGCGCTGCCATCTATCGCCCTCGCCGAGAACGTATACGAGCAAGACTTCGAATTCCGCAGCACCATACGCATGGTCTTTGACATGATGGATAGCAGCGGCGGCGAGGATACCCTGCACGCCGCACTCGAGGTTTTCCGGGCTTTCATCGGGACGGACCCAGTGAAGCTGTATGGTCTCATCGATGTCTTGCTCGAAAAGGTCATGAGCCATTGGGACTGGGCCTCCAATGGCGCCGTGAGCTTCTGCATGTGGGAGAACCTGCGCCTCTTGACTGGGACATTAGTTGATCTGACTGCAAAGGGTGCTTTTTGGCCGACTCGACCTGGAATTCCTCGAGAATGATGTTCTCGGCGGTGAACGACCGCGCGGTGACAGCGTCCTTGCCGGTTATATAATGAGCAAGTTCATGAGGGAGCTCGACGACACTGCTGACTGGAGATCGCACAACATCGTATGCTTGTTGGAGTTCATTGACAAGTCTTTCGAGAGGGGCGCCACCTTCATGACCTTGGCGGGGGTAGCCAACGTCATCGAGAAGATGATTAAGTCTCCTTCCCTACTCTTTGAGTGTTACAAGAATTTGGAGATCTTTCTCGAGTTCTTTCTGCTCGTCATTACACGCAACGTACCCCATGACGCAGGAGACACCCCACTGCAACTCAAAAAACTGTTCGACGAACTTTGCAGAGTTCCCGAGGCGTCAGCCCAGCAGGTAATGTCAATGCAACAGCTGCTACAGAGCGTCGGATGGACGGTTACAAAAGTTGCAGAGGTCGGAGGTTCGCCAAAGTTGACCGGGAGCAACGACCATCATGATACCGCGCCGGTAACCGTGCAGAATCGGGAAGAAAGGAGCATAGGAGGCCACTCGATCCAGATATTCAATAGAGAGCGGGACTGGGGTTGCATGACTGTTCGTTCCATGATCGAGGACATGGTCGACAGAATGGTAATTGGTGCGCTCGATTCTGTCCAGGTTGCATGTTGCGACATGATCGAGGCTATGGTCAAGTCAGACAAGATTTTCGTCAGGAACAACCTCACGATTCTGATCGTCTTCTTAACTCGCGTTGGTCCCGCTCTGGATGGAGCGGCTGACACACCCCAGTCTCACCGGCTAACTGAACTCCTCGAGGCTCTGGAGAGTAGTACGCTTGAGCGAACGACCCATCAGCGTGGTAACATCGAGGTCCTTCTTCGATGCCTGAGGCGAACCTAGCGGGAAGACCGGTTCGCAGAGTTGACCTTCGACTACTCAAAATGCTTTTTGGGACCCGATACTACGATGAGTAAGTCTTCCCGCATCAGCCGTATTAGCATCAAAAGACTGACAAAATAGTGGGTTTAGATGTGGTGGTCTTGTGTGTTTGGTCGTACACAGGAAGGTGAACATCAGAGGGCCGAAACGAGCTCTGGTTGGTTCTGTTCAATGCGAATGGGGTGGATAAACATCTTCTTGTTCCGTCCCTAGAACAATCGGAAGGTCGAAATTATATTGAATACGCGAGGTTCAGATAGAGGGCCAATGTGGCGTTAACGGCCTTGTTCGACTCATTCTGGGCAGATTCGGCATACCGGCTATTCCATAAAAGCGCATAATCACAACGCTGAATCCTTCTTGCTATCGTAATACGGACTCTACTATGTGAAGCATCTGTTCACTTGAAACCATTAGCTATACCGTGTCTAATCATCAACGCCGCGATTTCGTCTCACCCTGAGCTGTTGAGTCTAAGAGAGTACCTAGGTATCGAAAAACCTTCAATACCTAGTTCATGGGCTGAGAGCAAATGCAAGGAGACGTTAACGCCTCGAGAAGAAGGTATCCCCATGATATGAGTGGTCTAGAGTGCGTCAGTCCTGCCATCACCTTTGTCTCCTTGTGAATTCGCAGGTAGTTTTATCAAGAACCTGGCCGCACCAGTCCGGCAACCGGGAGGTGTGAAATCGAGGGGTGATCTGCGCGATGATCAAACGTCCAGCGGATTACGTCAGATGGACCGTGCATAAGTACCGCGCACTTTTCGCGTTATGCAACACTGCTTTATCCGTACAGCGTGTCACCGACTGAGCTCGAGACCATCACTCCTTCTTGCATGCGGTTACTTATGATGACATGCATCTTCAAAAATTTGAGCGTACTATCGATAGACCACGAATCGCGCTGCGGATGAGCACGGATTCGATGTTGCCGAAACGGGCCGCCATCGCGCTATGACGATCATCATCCAACCCTGCGGCAATTTGAACCTTCTTTTTACAAGTAATTACACATCTCTTGCAAAACAATATCAATATTGGACGCGCACGCCTTCTGTTGAAGCCCTAAATTCCACTCGCCATCACTTAATGTTTTGAGCAACGACGACCGCCCCAACAGTCTTGCCACCTCGGCACCATTTCTGCAGGTATCCCTAACATGGCCGAGCGAGCCCCCAAGAAGAGCGGCTTGCTTGCCATGTTCGGCATGCGGTCAGGCAAAGAACCAAAAGAGCCCGGTACGCGGAAGCAGAAGCGGCTTTCCAAGAAAGGATCACGGAGCGACATGCTTGGAAAGCTTGATTCTGCCGCCACCAGGACAGACGCCAACCGCCAGGATTCCGGCAGCTTCACAAGCGAAAGAAGTGATCCGACGAGGGATGATTTAACCCTACCGACATACGATGATGTTATGGGACTCGCACCGCGCGCCTTGCGCGATAACCCGTATGCGGCAGTCAATGTTCTCATGGATTCCAATAATGCCTCTCTTCAACAGGGTTCTCAATCAGCCGAATACCACCGCAACTCAGAAGGAAGACCACAATATGCAATGCCGTTGTATCCATCGCAAAGTTCAGGATCTCGATCCATACCGCAGTTCCAGGATGCGAAGACATTGCCATATTCACCATCCAAGCCACAACCGTCGAAGCTGAGCAAGACATATCGAGCGCCCTCAGCACCTGCCAGGACCGATGACATCCTCGACAAGGATACTGGAGAGAGGAAAGACTTGACAGAGATGATGCACGCCTTCACGTATATTGACGGCGTCGACACTATTGAGGAGCAACGAGAAGACGAAACTCCACTCTACGATCCTTTGCGACCCGATGGCACAGCCACGCTCGGCAGTGCATCGCCTGAGGTCTGGCTTCGAGTTGCAGACTTCTTATCGCCTTTAGAAGTTGCAAACTTATCTTCCACATGCCGCACCATGTATACTCGACTAGGCAGACATTCGTATAAGTTGCTTTTGAACCCGGCGCACCGGCCCCAGCGGTTGGACTTCCTGCTAGCGCTGGAACCGAAGATGCCTCGTCATTTATTCTGCTTTCCCTGTGCGCAGTGGCATCTACGGATACAACCCGGCATGGAATCACTGAAACCCCACAATGTGCTCAACCCCCTCTTCGACTGCCCGAATCGGACAAACATCCACATACCGCCACCGCGAATTCGAATCAGTGAAGGCCGTACCCTTCCACTGGCCTTCCTGCAACTAGCGCGCCGATCATGGGCCTACGGGCCAGAATACGGTGTTCCTCAGCAATCGCTAGCCCGACGGTGGAAAGATACGGACTCAGACTGGCGCCACGAGTCGACCTACCACATCACAGATAAAGGTCACGTATTGATGCGAATCCGCTCGCAACACTATGTCGAAGGCGGATTAACCGACGCTGCGAAGCGCCTGCTACTCTTCAGCCGCGGCGACTATACACCCTATTTCAGTGTGTGTTCGCACTGGAAACACGGACTCCTTACATCCATTCCCAAATGCGCACTAACACATATTCCTTACACCACGGAAGCGGATACCAACGCCATCGACAAGTTTCAAGGGCGAAATCTAGGCAAAAGGGCGGTTGGAAAGGTCTCCCTATGCTCCATCTGCCGTCCCATGCGCCGGTGTCCTAAGTGTCCTACCGAATATCTCTTCGAGCTCAAACTCGTTGAAGACAAGCGCGTACGCGGCAACGGGGTCGGCCGCTTCAAACAAGCGCTCGTCGTGACGCGCTGGAGCGATTTAGGTCCTGCACGCAGTCCCGCAGATGCGGAGTGGAGCGCTATTTCGGGTGAAAATGAGGGTTATGATAGTTTTAAGGAGATTGGAAGAAGAGCTGTGAGTGGCGTGTTTGAGGCCGCGTTTACGGATACGGTGCCTGGACAGAGGATCCTCAGTATGAATCCTGAAGCTGTCTCCGCCAATGAGGAGAGCGGGGATTGGTATTGAGAGGATCACATCGCCCATACCGAATAAATGGCCAATGTATATATATACGCCTGCAACGATGCGGATTTGTGCGTGCAATCCCTACTTCCTACATCGATGCTCCCTACGGCACTTCATGCTTCCTGATCCGCTTCATGCATACGGTCCGACTGCTGTGATATACTCGACTCCGCCTAAGGCGCACGCTATACGCTGACCTCAAACTGCCTTTTTTTTCAAGGTGCTCGCACTACTTTCCGGCCAGTGACTTCATACCGCTGCAGCTCTTGGAGGATCTTGGGCGAGTCTGCAAAGTCGTACACTTCGACCTTCGGCGTAATTTTTCCCTCTACGGCCAACTGAAGCAGCTCGTCCATCTGTTTTGAACTACCCGTCGAACTGCCTCTAATGACCAGGCCTATCTTCGTGAGCAACCAACTTCAAAGATGCCATGGACACACACATACCTCTATTAGCGATATGAATCGGACTCATCGGGAACATGAAGGTATCAGGCGGTAACCCCACACAGACGAACACGCCACTATTCCGCACCAGCTCCGGCGCTTGAATATACGCCTTCTCACTACCCGCCACACAAATAACGCCATGTGCGCCTTCCCCATCCGTCAAATGCCTAACGGCTTCTACCGGGTCCTGTTTCGCAAAGTCCACAAAAGCCACAGCGCCCATCTCTTTCGCCAATTTCTCTTTCTGAGCCCCACTATCAATAGCAATGACTTTGTACCCCTTGATAGTAGCAATCTGCACACCAATATGTCCTAGTCCACCCCCAGCACCAACAATAGCCACATAGTCCCCAGCCGAAAGTTCAGGACTAAGTTTCGACACCGCACCGGCCAAACTAAGTCCAGCGCACAACAAGGGCGCCGCAATCTCGCTCTTAACACCCTCGGGTATCATCGTCACGAAATCCGCAGAAGCGACAACATACTGTTGTAACGTGCCCCATACACTCCTCCCAGTATTCTTTTGCTTACTACACTGATTCTCTTTCCCGGCCTTACAATTGCTACATTCTTTACACGCGCTCCACAGCCATTTTATGCCCACCCTCTTCCCCATCAACTCTTGCGATACGCCCTCCCCAAGCGATACGACGGTGCCGACGCCTTCGTGGCCAGGCACTTCGGTGTATTTGCCTGGGGCGGCAAGGTTCATGCAGTCGGAGTGGCAGATGCCGCTGCATTCGAGTTTGACAAGGACTTCCCCCGAAGAAGGGGATTGGACTTGCACATCCTTTCGGATCTGGAGGACGCAGTCGGGGCCGGGGTCTTGGATCCACCCTGCGGTTTGGGTTTGAGGGATTGAGGAAGGCATCGTATCGGGGGTTGGACGTGTGGGTAGAGAGAGTGTGTGAGAGAGAGGTGTGAGACTATGTAAAGGAGAAGAATAACAAGGAAAACACGCGACAGAAAAGTTGAGGGATTGAACTGCCAGAAGTGGTGGGAATAGAAAGCTACCCTACCTTACCCCGCCATTGCCCCACCATCGGCCTTCTCCGAGAAGCTGCCAATTAGAGTGCGCCAAAGTTCCGCACTTTCACCTTTCGGCTGCCTTTTTCGGCTTCTAGTCTTGCACTAGCGTCACAATGGCAAATATCCCACGCTCAAGTCTTGGAGTTGAACCGTCACTTAACATCCATGTCATTTGCGAGGTGCTTGATCGCTTTTAACAACGGTTTTCCAACTTTCAAGGACATGCGGACCGCATATCGCCCTGAGCCCTCAAAGGGTCGAGGGAGTATGAAAAGACTCTGGAGTGCCTTGTACTGCTGCCATACCTAGCAATGCACAAGCCGAGCTTATCATTATAGGTGGTTTTCATCAAGTACGCATAGAACTATACGTTATTGCAGCTTTCTCTACAATACCAAAGAGAACATATAGTACTTAGTCAGTGGGACACGGAGGTACAAGAGAGCCGGATATTTGATGTTGAGTTTCAGGTGTTTTATAAGTTTTACTCAACTTTGTTCTCGCTCCATTTTGTGTAACCGCGTCAACACATGCGTCTCACATTTCCTCCGCTTTATTCACAAATAACGCACCTTATTATCTCTTAATAAATACAAGTCTGTAACACTAGGTAAAGAAAATGCGCATGGTACCCCCGGTTCCGCAGGACGTCGCATACACGTGATGTGCCTTTCACCCTCACCGCCCATTTAGGAATCCGCTACCCAAGCATGGAAATTTGCTTGCAACGTCATTGCAGCTTGGTTTGTAATAGGTTTTGTTTGACTCATCCCCATCGTAGTCACTGGCACTACTCAAAATCAGAGGTGAATGGGCCTACGATGCGAACTAACGCGCAACACGCGGAGTGAGCGACAATAATCCGCGATGAACCCAACACTTAAAAGAAACCTTTCTATAGCAAGACTTCTACCATAAACAACCCTGAACCAACCCTCCTCACCTCAACCTCGCACAGCAAGGCGACAACCGCACTCCACCACCATGTCCTCTCCAGACGCAGTGCAGAAACCATCTCCACCACCACGCGCGCACCAAATCTTCACAAAAGCCGTTCGATCATTGCACTCCCGCCGAGACGCCCCACCCCCAATCCCCATCCGCGTGAATCCAAGTCGCGTCTCTTTCTGCGTTACGCCCGCAACGCCCACGCCTCCTCCGCAGCACTGGGTCACCATTGAGCTGTCAAACTATCCACCTCAGCTGACGCATGAAGACGTGCGCGCGCTTTTCCACTCCTTCACTATCGCACCGGACTTTGCGCTACCGAATACTAGGAACCTGGCCTATCCGCTACGTACGTTCATTAGCGTGGCGGGGGAAGGCCAGGCGGAGCGCGCGGTGAGGGAGTTGTGCGGAGAAGTGGTTGGAGGACGGCGGATCTATGTGGCCATGGTGAACAAGACTGGGTACGAAGAGAAAGAGGTAGCGGTGAGGGAATTGGCGGATGAGATGAAGCTCGGGATAGTCAGTAAGTCTACGTAGGTAGTGATCAAGTGTGATATGCGGGAGACTGACTTGATGCAGATACTGCACGCGTTTACTATCCGCGACTCGCGTCCAAGATCTTGGAGGTCCGGGAATGTGTTCAGGGGACAGTGAGCTTCGCCTTCTTGCAAGCTCGTGAGCTGGTTACGATCCCCAGTGCGCTGGAGGTACATCGGCAGCTGCTGCAGAACAAGGCTCAGTGGGAGTTTGTTGCTGCTGGTCGCTGGGAGGGTTGGAGTTGGACGACGATGGATGGAAGTAGTCGGCTAGCAGCACTGAAGGATCTACAAGAGACGGTACAGAAGCAAGGTGTGATACTGGGGATGTGGAGCGAGTGGGAAAGCCGCTGGAGCCTGGAGATATGAATTTCATCAAGACGGCAGATACCTCAGGGTAGTAACCGGTTCATCAGTTTGCGTCAATCCCTTAGATGTAACAAAGGATGTGCATAAATAGTTGCACGTTATGACACTCAACTAACGGCAATCTTCGTGAAGTACAGTCGTCGCTTGAGATTTGTATTACGGTATCTCCATTGCGCACTCATAGACCCTTTTTGCGCCCAGGACCCTTCTCACTGAAGCAGGGTACATTTAACCGAGAGTTTGTTTGCAGGTATGCCCAGAACGAACATGTCTCCACCGAAATTGCCGTATTGCCTAACAAGTGAATGCACAGCAGGAGATTGCATAAGGGAGCTGCTGTTCTTCAGCATAAAGGTAACGATGGCCTCGCCCATGTCGCAGCACGTGGACGTGCAGAAAGGGTAATGAGCGTGGACCAGTAGTTCCAGACGATCAACTGTGAAGGTGGGATAGTACTGGACAGCCTTTTTGAAGACGTCTGCTGATGCACGTTGCAGCGACCTAACATCGTATTTGCCCGCCAAAGTGTGGATATCGATGAGTGGAACTAGGGAGTCTTCGATGTATGTGTCTGTTCCGTGCCCATAGTAAGGTGGTGTCTTGAGGTCCATGTTGTAGAAAAACTCCATCATGATTTGGAAGAGAGTCGTCATCGTGAACATCGATCGTACTCGCAGATGCTTCCTGTTAGGCAAGCGTCAATTCGATGCGTCGCCATGAGCGATTTCGTGCTTACCTTGAAGTGCCCTGTCAAAGCTGCCATAAACCATCCGGAGTGCGCGCAGAGCACGGCTTTGTGGGCCGCGTACTCTGTGACCTTGCCCTTGTGGATCTGGCGGATCTTGATGTCGGAGAAGGTGGGGCTGTTGTAGAGCCTAGCGCGACACTTTGGTCAGCGCAGTCGGGTACGCGCAAATATTCTTGCGTCTGCAACAATTTGAAACTTACGTTTTACGATCAGCTTCCTTCGTCTGATTCATGTCAGCGGTGCACAATGTCGAAATTATCGAAGCTGAATAGAAGAAATAGCAAAGTCGTAGGCAGGCTGGCGGGATAGAATAAAGGCGCTTGTTCCCCAAGCCGCCAAGCGGCGCTACCGTAGCACTACGGTACTGTACCGCCAACCAATGAGGCACGTCAGCCGATAAGCCACTTTTGACAGGCTCAAAATAGCAGAGTCTTAGTAGAGTAACTGACATACCTATGTTACTCGCATGCCTGCAAGGTACGTCATAGGTTCACGTAGGTGTAAACAAAGCCTAACAGTAGGTAAATTATTGTATTCAACGATATTCTCTCAGGTAAAACGCTTACCTAGGTACAAACCAAGCACTTAGCACTGAAGAGTCAGCTTCTTCCACCAAGAGCATCGGTCCGGGTCGAGTGCCTGAATCCTATATATTGTATTAGCCAAGAGACTTCGTGCTTAAACGGATATCCCAAAACTTACACAAAAGTCTGAAAGGGAACGCCCCGTATTCTCTCCTTCCCATCTTCATCAACTTCCCACGGCTCGGGCGCGAAGCTTATGCCCTCCCACGCCAGAAAGAGCTCTCTCCAATAGCAGGTCTGGGCCTCAGGCGTGAGATATCTGTCCCGAAATGTTGCAATACTATTCTTCACAATCGCTTTCGCTCGGTCTGGATTTTGCAAGAGCTCTTGTACTTTTTCTTCGAGATCGGAGAAGTCGCGTTCTACCTCGACCACGTTTTGGTTCGGTCCCGAGGCGATGAAGAGGTGGGAATGAGGCTCGACCCACTCGGCTTTATGTGTTATTACAATGGATGCGCAGTTGAGCAGGTATTTTCCCCGTCCGGAATAGCTGCGTCCTGGAATTGGGTTGAGATGATTAGTTTTAATTCATGTAATCAGTGAGGGAGGGGCCATGTTACCTTCAGTATGGATAAGAAACTGATACTTGCAGTGGTCCGCAATTGGCAAAGCAGCACTCCCATCGCTCACATCTTTCCTGCTCTTCCAGGTAATTTGCTCCACATCTGCCCACGGTTTCCCTCTCGTGACTTTCATTAGCGCACCCCTTAGTTCCTTGTTCGTCTTGACAGCCCCCCGCCAAAGCACCTTTGAAATCTTGTCCTCCCACGTAACCTCATTTTCCTGCATCTCGCTGCGTATTTGCTCATATTCGCCCACCAGATCAAGCGGCCACGACCAGTACCCAAAGTCTGGCATCACCCACATTTCGTTGTCGAGAGAGACATGTCGCGAGAAAGCCCAGATCGTGTGGTGACCGTGAGATGCATCGGGAATATCATCTACGGCGAACGAAAATTCTATCGAGGGGAGAGGGAAGGGTGATGCCGTTATGGCGCGGTTGAGTTGGTGGAGGGTTGCGAGAAGGCGTGGTCGTTGGTAGCCATTCGAGTTTAATTTTGCTTCGATGATGTAGAGCTGTAAGAGATGATGTAAGCTTCCGGATCTTGCTGGTGGGGTCAAGAAGGTGGGGAATAAAAGGTCACCTTGTGATTGTATATCATAACCCGCGCTCCACCGTCTTTCTTCCAGGACAAATCAACATCGGCGCGCGTGACGTTCCCCAATTCTCTCTGCAGCGCAACAGAGCGATCTAGTTCGTCGAAGAGACCTGCAAATTTGGTACGGCACTTGGTGGAAGGGAGTCCATAGTTTGAACCGGATGGTGTTAATGATGGGCGGTTCACCGTCGGTTTGTGAGTAACCTTTGGTGCTGCTGGAATCACTGATTCTTGCGCTGTAGACGAGGTGCCAGAGAGGGGTTCCTGTGCCTCTAAAACAGGACCTGAGCCGCTAGCTTGGAGACGATGGCGAAGAAGAGCCACTGTTATGAACATTGTAAGAAGACAGAATATGCCAAGGCAACATAACAGTAGCTGACGAGGACTGCATGTTTTGGCCATGACCTCTGGTCTCGAAAACGAAGCGTTGAGAGCAAAAGATCAGTGAGGTGTTTTGGAATGCGTGTGCATGTGAAGCCCGCGGCTAAACAAGCCTGGCTCGAAGGATGCTAAGCTTACCACATTTGTGATGACGCGAGATGATTAATACGATTAATGGTGGGGCTACTCGACGCACAATTTCGAGCAAGACTAGCTACACGAGGCGTAGCCAGGCAAGTGGCCGCTGCTGTTCCTGCTGCCTGGAGAGCTGAGAGTGATTGGCGCAGTCCAGTTGCTAATACCCGAGTTGTTGTTCAGGCGCTATAATAATCTGCAAGCAAAACAGTGCGATTCCCGGACATTGGATGGATTGGTCACTAACTTCTGTGCCGGTCAACTGGGTGGAATAGGGACGTGACCCTAAAGAATGATCGTATACCCAGCATGCTCTCCATCTAACCTCCTCGCCTAGCCTTACTTAGCTAGATCGCCCCTTAGCTGGAGCATTCGAGAAAGGGAAGAATAATACTTCGTACCGCGCGTGCGCGCCTCACGCACCTCTCATCACAAGCTTCCGGGAATAAGTGTATCTTTCCATGGGTTACCGCCAGATTTGCCACGGAGGTAGTATTCGTGGCGCAGCTTGGGCGAATCCAGGACGTGCAACTAGTTTCGTGGAACGATGTCTTGTGGAGCCAAGGAGTGCAAGGCTGACAAGCGGTAAAAGATCGCTGTGCAGCCGCACCGTGCGGTAGCTTGTGCAAAAGGCGCTGCAAGGCGTCTCTGTTTTGGGGCTATCGCGCTGAGCCAAATCCAGGCTAAGCCTGGATAAATTAAGCCCTCACCTTCGTACATAAACCGTTGTGATTTGTTTGTGAAAGTTTACACAGTAGGGAAGCCTTTGTCTTTCAGAAACAGCTAACGCGGTAATTAGTACGGCGGGAGGCCTTAAATAGCTCGGTTGCGGAAGGGGCTAACTTGGCATCGCGGGAGGCCTTGATTACGCGCCAACATGCTAACCCAATTAGTATCGTGGCGTGGAAGGGTCCAGCCCAGTTGCAACTTCCACACATAAAAGTAAATGACGTTCGTTCAGTAAACAATAACAATAAGAAGACACAGCCTTCCACGTACAACTGCACAAACAAGAAAAGCTACAAACTCAAGATCCCCCTACCTCTGCCTCTCTGACTTCGCTCTAAACCTCCACAACTCCTCTATATTTATTAAATAATTCCTTAAACATCTATCAATCCATCCTACCTCGGTAAACGGGATGGCGGTCAGACTGTCAAACAGACGAGCCAATGAAGCTCGTCTGAAAGAACCAATAGGTTCAAAGTTCGAGTCTCAAGGCTCACAAAAACAAAAAACAAGAAATACAGCAATGATCGTGATAAACTGCCACAAAAGAAGCTAGTTTCGGTGTCCAGGAAGTACAGAGGTTGGACATTTTTTTGCTGGGTCATTCGAAGGAGAGAGCTAGGAAACATGACTTTTTAGATGCTTTCATCCCATACCTTACTTCGGACATTGGTGGAAGATATTTACTAGTGGTGCAGCAAAAGCGCGCGCGCTGAAACCTTTCCGCAACCGAATGTAGATGTTGGGCGTTACCCGATACCAATACTGATGATGACACCAATACTGTGCAGTGTGCATGTGCTGCTAGATCCTGTTCTAGCATTCCGGCTAGTAGGTAGAGAAGGCGCGCCTCCAGCTCGGACCGAATTCCTTACTGTGCTCGTAACATCTAGTATCATTGTTGTGGGTAGGACGTACCATGGAGCTATTCGACGCAGTCCCTAGCACCACACAACACGCAAGAGGAAACATACTAATGTTTGAGGCGGAAGAATAGCGTTGAAAAGATAGCGTAAAGGGATGAAAGCTCACACCTACCTAAAATCTCCGTGCGCGTCTTTTCACCTCCTCTTTATCCACCCCCGCGCTCTACCATACCTTGAACGCAAAAAGTGTACAAACAGTTTACCCCCTCCAGCCCTCTCCATCTCACCCCCAGCGGCCCCTTATGCTCAATATCCTTAACGTCCCAACAACCCCACGCATCTGCTGTCTCATATCCCTTCTAGAGATAAACCCGTTCTCGCCTGCGCCCATCTTCCAACCACGCAATTTCCCGAGGTATATCCATAGAACTAGTAGGTTTCCTGTCCCTGAGCCACGTGTCCCTTGCCTCAATAATAGCAGCCAACTGAATGCGTGGCGCGTTTTCAGTCCGTCCACCGTTTTGTACACCGTGATGGGTGATGTCGTGAGGTTATGATTGGTGAGGACTTTCTGTGCGAGGTAGAGCGAGAACTCGTAGATTATTGTGGTGTCGGTGCCATCGGTGGTGGCGGTGTAGCGAAAGGATTCGACGGGGCTTGGGATATGTAATACGCGGTGGGGATGGGGTGGGAGGGCTGGAAGGATGGTTCTTGGTTGGCCCATTTGGAGAGGGAAGGTTTGGGTGCTGATATTGTGTGCGCGTCTAAGGCTGATGAACTGGCCGCGGGAATGGATACTGGCCAGATGAGCTAGCTAGAACAGTGCGCAACAGGACCACAGGACAGGACGCTCCAATCACGTGTAAATATAGGTAGACTAAGGAGTTAGAGAAAGGACAATGTAGATTCAGGGAAGGAGAAGTGAGCAGGTGGCATACTGTGCAGTGCTGCGAAGTCGAGTCACTTCTTCATGGGGTTCACCGTCCCTGTGTCCGATCTGATGGAAACGTTTCTGCATGGTGGCAATGAGCGTCGCGCCTATGGGCATTGCCAACCGTCTGGACGTGGTGTGGAGGTGAAGGATGCGTGGAAGGTGGTGACGCGCTCCTTCCCAAGGTTGGGCAAGCAGCCTTGGCGGACAGGGATGGGGATGCGGGTGGTCGGTTGCGGCTGCCGAAGCGTGGGACCGGGAAATCTGACATGCGTACGACACAAGACACCAAGGACGGTCTTTGGAGCCCCGCAACGAAGCCACAGAAAGGGGCATGCCATCGCTGACATGCTTGAGAAACCTCATTCGTATCCATTACAACTCTGGTCTCCCCCCTCCGCACGCTGCTGACGTAACCCGGGTCTCTCGCCCTGCCACATTCCTCGACCGATGAGTCCGCACCGCGATGCCGCTTCACTCGTAACCCGCGCTGGCCTCGATTATGTTCAGCAAACTGTCGCCTCCCCTCCTACGGCACATCGCGTGCATACGCGACCAACACCACGGATAACACTTTGCGCTGTCAATGGCATACGGTTGAAGTGGGAAAATGGCGCTGCCCACATTCCAGTTTCTCGCGGGGCTCGTGCTCCTGCTATACCTCCTGTCTTTCGTCCTGTTCGCCTTTATACGCATTGCCACGGGCGTATCCATACAGCGGCTGGGCTTGCGGGGACTGCGGCGCATCGCCTTCACGCCCAAGGATGGCCTTCGTATCGAGATGCGCGGCCTTGGCTTTAGCCTCCACCGGCCCACCTTCGCACAGCCCACGGTAGTCAGCATCGTGCTGCATGAGCTCAAGGTCACGGTGGACCTCAAGACACTCGGAGAGAAGCCGCGCAAAAAGACGGGCTGGACGCATTGGGCCAATGGGACGACGCAGAAAGGCCAGAGCGGTCAGAGCACCCCCGACGCGGCGGCAGAAGACGATGAGACGACCGACGACGAGACGCAGCGGAGCCAGACGTGGAAGCGGCTGACAGATGCCAAGGAGAAGATCAAGCGGCTGCACAGCATTATCCACTGGCTGCGGCAGGTCGACTTGGTAGCACACGCGACCACGCTCGCCATCGTCGACGTGGGCTCGGTGCAGGTGGGCGGCCTGAATATCGCTGTCGACACGAGACGCAAGACGGTAGACCGCAGTCGCCTCTTCAACCACCACAAGCCAAAGCCGAAGCAGGAGCAGTGGCCCGCCGAATGGCTCTTCTCCGCCCGCAGCATCCTCTTCACACCCGAGGGCCGCGAGTCGACTGAGCTGCTCGACCACTGCACCCTCAATGTTCACGGCTTCCTCAAGCGAGAACTCGAGGGCTTACGCGACGCCTCCATCGCCCTCAAGCTGGGCCGCCTCAGCATCCCGTACGACGATGTCAAACTGTGCATGCAGAGAGCTCAGCAGTGCCGCGCCGCCAGCCCTCGCAAGAGAGCTCGTGCCAGCCAAGTGCAGGTCTCGCTCAGTGATGTCATGGAGGAGCTTGACGATCCAAGCAGTCGCGAGGAGAAGCTCGTCCGAACCGTGTCCGACTCGCGCGAGTTCGCTAGCTCCACCCTGCGCGGCATCCACGAGTTCCAGTTCGCGGTTGGCTTCCTGGGCCTCACCAAGCAACTCCAGACCGGCCATGAGTCGGGCCCCCCAGTCTACCTCAACGTCTCGATGAAAGAGGTTGGGATGGACTTGTTGCGCCTAGACCCTCGCAGTCCTGCGCATCTCATGTACTTCTCGCCTCACGACATTGCCCATCAGGCTCTTTTGGCGGCCATATCCATATCCGTCGGTATTGATCATGGCCATGGCCATCCCGAACGTCTCATGTACATCCCTATGGCCACAACTACCCTCAACACGACGCTTCCGTCAAAGACGATCCATTTCTCAAACGACAAGAACAGTGCCGAACGCAACACAAATATCTTGTTCGCTAATCTCGTCGTGACCTCCCCGTCTCTAGACGTGGATCCTAAACATCTACCACTTCTTCTTGCAATGTTCCACAATTATGAGTCGCATCGGAAGCCACCCGAGACCAGACACCGCAAGCGCTACCTGCTTCGCCGGCTCTTACCGAAAGCAAACATCAAGATTTCGATTCATGAGCCCGTCATCCGCGTAACATTACCACCAATGGACCCCAACAAGCGCGACTCCGACGAATTTGACCTACTCATCTCCGCGTCTTCTTCCCTCTCCTTGGACATGGAATCATCGCACGCTGCAGACGGTGAACTACATTATGCGCTGAGCTCAACTTTTCGCATGAACGCGCAACAGCTCTACTACCAGACTGCTGCTATCGAGAAACACAACCTGCTTCTAACCGACTACCTCGAAGTCAAAATGCAAATGACGGCATCTCCTGATCCCGTCGTGGAAGTATGGGGAACGGCGCAGACATTTTCTTTGTATCTGGTCCGGCCAGAAATAAGCGAGGGACTGCGGCAGATCGTGACACAAATGCAAAAGGACATGGGTCGGCGAAGGAGCGTGCCTAGGAAAAAGGAACTGAATGTTCTTCGTAGGCTGCCGGCTTGGTTGGCATATATGCATCTTCAGGGCTCAGACTTCAATGTTGAAGTGGCTGGAGTGGACCCTGCGGTATCGAAGCACAGTCGCGGCGTTTCTCTGCATCTAGAGTCTTGGACTGCCGAGTACAAGCAAAGTCGCGAAGATGACGAAGATTTGAGGCCTGTTCGACGGCGTGCTCCAAGCAGAACGATTAATCGAGAGGAACATTTGCTTAGGTCCCCAACTTCGCCATCCAGGAAATCGCCTAAGAGGACCCCAGGCAACCCAACAGATGGTAGACGATTGGCTGTACACTTTCACGGGCTAGAAGGACTTGTCATCGAAGATAACGACCAGTCGGAACAGGAGCCAACTTTGTCTCTACCTCGTATGGAAGTGGTCTTGCATACCCTCTCAGACAAACAAGGTCCTATATTCCATATCCATTCATTCAGCCAGAGCTTGTTCTTGCGCTACTCGCTATATCGTCATTTCGCGCTCTGTACGGCGATGCAGGTTTTAAAGCGGTCATTTGATTGGGGTGCAGCAAGGGCCAAGGCATCAGGGCCAGCACACACCACTTCGCCGCGGCATCTGTCCATACCAACTCTTTCAGACGACGTGATAGAACCGATAGGCGGACTCAATCGAGAAATAGTGACAGTCGACATCAAAGCTCAGTTCTTCCAGATAAAAGCGGACATGCCTGCAGACCCGCCCCTCATGCTTCAGATCTATGGACTGGAAACCGGCAAACATCGGTGGTCGAGCCCTTTCTTCAGATCGCGTCTGGTACGACTGTTCGCAGAGAACCCGAGCATCAAACGTGCTTGGAGCCGGATCGTGAGCGTCAAGTCATTGCGAATGGACTACCGACAGTCAAAGCTCAGATACGGACACACAGTCACGGATGAGAAATCTTTCGACATAGCCACAGATGCAATCAGGATTGCTGTGCCCCATCAGCTGGTCATGCACAAGATCTTCGACAATGTTGCCAACCTTGCCAAAACCGTCAAGCAAGTGCACCATCGCTTCCGAACTGACACCGACGAATACATTTTGGACAAGGAAGCCGAAGGTCCAAAACTCGTGCCCAAGATCTCCCTGCGGAGCCGTGCCGTTCTTTTCGAGCTGGAAGACAACGCATTTGAGTGGAAACTGGGGACCATATACCGCATCGGACTCATGGAGCAAAAGCAGAGGCTCGCGCGTGAGCATGCGTTTGAACTGAAAGAGCGGAAGCTACAACAGCAAGACGAACTGCGCGGTAACTCGCGTTATCGGACGCGATCTGCTCACGACGCTCGTGGACGGGGAAAGCCAAAGAAGAAAGATAAGGAACTCCGATTCCATCGACGTAGCAAGAGTGTAGAGTCAAGCGGCCGCGATTCGCCAGACCGAGACCGAGGTCGATCCGACCATCCCATGCGGTACAACAAAGACGGCTTCAGTGGTCTCAGTGGGTCGTATCAAACGTCCGTCAAAGATGCTCGTGAGAAACTGAATCGCTTAAATGCCCAGACGTGGAAGAAGCGCATCGATTTCGCCATGACGACGCAGAATCGTTCGATGACCGACATTCGTTCCACATTTTGGGGCTTGGACGAGCTGCCAGATGATGTTGAGCAGAAGGAGACTATTCTCGCCGTTTCTCAACGTCCAGCGCTTATGGCGCTAGCAGTCAGCGACTTGGAGATTATCGTCGATAAGCCTTCATTTCCCCTCTCAGAGTACCCTCGCTTTATGCATCGCGTTGGGAAGGGCATGCCTTTTGATACACAGTATTCTCTCCTGATACCGATGCATGTCCAGGTGCAAATGGGAGAAGCAAAGATTCACCTCCGAGATTACCCGCTGCCACTCCTCCATTTCCCCGCAATCGGCCACATACAGTCATCACGGCTACCCAGTGTATTGATGAAGACCGACTTCGTCATAGCAGAAGAATACAGAAACATCGAGTCTTCGCGAATTAGCCGGGTCGTTGTCGTACCGCAGGAGTACACATCTACAGGAGAGTTGACAGGCGGTTATGCGGTGGATGTTCGTCGAACGGTTGCCCCCGTCAAAACATATTCCGACATGGCTATCGACATCAACTCGGCATATCCTACCAGGATCACCTGGGGCACATCTTATCAGCCCGCGATACAAGATATGATGCAAATCATCGAGAACTTCACGAAGCCTGCTGTAGACCCATCTGAGCGTGTCGGATTCTGGGACAAAATTAGGCTGACCTTCCATTCCCGGATCAATGTATCATGGAAGGGTGACGGCGATGTCCATCTTATCCTGAAAGGTAATACGTGTAACGATAGTAAGCATATGCATCGGGGGTTAACAGCATGCAGGTTCGCGCGATCCGTACATGGTCACTGGCCATGGCGCAGGTTTCGTCATGTGTTGGCAGAACGATGTCCAGCTCAGCATTGCCGGTGATGAAGATCCAAGAAATTTCATGATTGTCAAGAGTGGGAACTATGTCCTCGCTATCCCGGATTTCAATCACTATGCGCGCCACGAAACTGATGCCGAAGCTACTGCCCGCCCGGAGACATCGTCGAGTGCGTCTAGTCGCAGGCAGCAGGCTGTGTTTAAGAAAACAGTTATGAAGCTGAACGGCAATGTTCGATGGGTCGCTGGCCTCGTCTTCGAGCGCAATCTGGACAACGGCGAACGTTCTTTTAACTTCATACCCCATTACAACGTCACACTCAAGAACCCAAAATACGCCAAGTCATCCCCTGGGAAGGCAAGCACTACAAATTTCCATTCCATTTGGGCATTACTAACCATTGATAGATTTATGACGCTTTCCGAGGCTTTCGCAGTCACCACATTCACATGTCGATCGCTATTGCCGCTCCGTATGATCGGGAATGGTCTGTCGCTAATCTGGAGCCGTCTAAGACGTACAACAGCGTCCATCTCTCTCCGCGCTTTTTTACGCACTTCTACAGCTGGTGGTCAATGTTCTCGGGGGCCATGTCTCTGCCTGTTCGACAGGGCAAGCTGTGGCCTGGCATAGAAAAATCGAGCAAGAAATTTGGGCGGCACCTTGCGACTATCAAGTACAATCTCCTGCTATCACCCCTGTATATGAGCCATATCTACAAGCACAAAGATGTGGAAGATTATGGTGCGGGCGTCGTCTCCGCTACCGGCCTAAAAGCACGTGTCGACAGCTTTATGCTCGATCTTCACCAGCGCCGTGAGGAGTTTCGTACGCTTGTACAAGCGCCTGAGACCCAGAAAAACAGCAAACAGAACAAAACTACTGGCATGCGCATCAATCAAGTGCAACTTGACCTCATCCGGACTGACGTTCGGGCTGTGTCTGCAAGCATCGCCGGTACGGGCTCCGACGACGTCGACAATGCTACCGCCGAAGACCTTGCCGCCTTCAACCAGGAGTACCTCACTGCTGATCTCTCTAAATTCACTATACCGGACAACGACTTGGGCTGGGTCGACATGGACGACTTCATCGAACTCGGCTGGATTCTACCCTCACATAAACATCCAGAAACACAGATCCTGCCGCTCGCCTTTGCACCGCGTTTTACATACTTTCGGCAAACTGACCACGCCGACAACATTTCAGGCGACAAGCACCGGAAAAGCGACTTCGGGAATGAGCCGACTCACCATTGTGTCATATCGGCGCGAAACGACCCTCGACGGGTGCAATGTCATTTGATCGAACAGCGGATCGAGCGCGTCAAAGAGCAACTGGAGCATAATCAGCGCGCAATCGACGAGCAAGAAGTCAAGGTCGTGCGCTACACTGCGGATGGCCAGGGCGATGCGTATCGTCGCCTTGAGACACTGAAGAACCACACTCAGTTTCTGCAACGAAAACTGGACTTTTTATCCTCCATGCACGTCAGTCTGTTGGATCGTTTGCAGACTACGCCAGGCAGTGCGGTTCCTGACGCCGAAACTGACGGCGAAGATGAGTACTTCGAAGCAAATGGCGGTGCTGATGCTACGGAGTCAAGCGGAAAAGAGAAGAACACGGCACCCAATCCCATCACTGACTATACAAATGACTTCAATAATCGCTTCATTATTCACAATATCCATCTCAAGTGGGGCAACTCACTGCGAAACGTCATACTCCGTTACATCCATCAAGTCAGTCAACGCCGAGGCTTCGTCTATTATATGTCTCGGAGAGCGGTCAAGTTCATACTCGATGTTGTGGAAGAACAAAACAAGTCCCGTGGACCGTCCACCTCTGCACCCAATGAGACGCCTATGGCAGGGGACCATGAAGCTGGCCTGAACATGGAGGAAACGCTTCAACAGCTGCTGCAAGATGGCACGAAATTTGTCAATGCCTGGGAGAAAGACAAGAAGAGTAAAAGTGGAACTAGTCCTGATGCTGGTGTTGGTGCTGCCACTGCAGACTCGTCGCATGCGAATGCGACCAAAGCCGAGGAGAATGTCGCAGATGACTACGTTTCCCAGAACGGGTACCTTGTGCGTCTGATTGCACCGCAGATTCAGCTGCAAAGCGAGAAAGATACAAAATCTGCAGTTCTCGTAACAGCAAAGGGGGTGCAACTCAAGGTTCTTCAAATCATGGACAAAGATCGTGTCATGGACGAAGTCTCCGGTCTCGTCCAACGAAGATTCATCGCTGCCATGGACAGTTTACAGATCTTTGTCACCAACTCGAAAACGTTTAGCAGTGTGGGCGATATCCACATGTATTCAGGGAGTACGTATGGGTCGCCCGCCGGCTCAGCCTGGCCGCCGTGGGTACCTTTTGAAGTAATGTTCGAGTTCAACACGAACCCATTCGGCTTCCAGCGCGTCGTGCAGAGAACTTCAGCCAGTTTGCGATACGACAAGCACAATGCGCTGCGTCTCAAGTACAACGACGATGTGTCCGCGAATGATTCTGCTTCAACCGCCGACAGCATGGAAAGCAGGATTGATCATCTCTGGGTCGACTTCCCCAATGTACGAGCTCTCTGCGATTCGAGACAGTATTATGCCATGTACGTCATGGTGCTAGATCTTCTACTTTATCATGAACCTTTGGAAAAAACTCGTAACGAGCGCCTGGAGAAGATTATGCTCGCCTCGGACTTCACCGACCTCGCCGGAGCTCCCAAATTAGTTATGGGTCTCCAGGAGCGCATTCAGCAACTGGAAGAGATCAAGACCATCTTCCAAATCAACGAAAAGTACTTGGACAAGCAAGGATGGGAAGATCGTGTCGAGGTCGAGAAAGATCTAGCTGTATTTGAGAATGAGCTGTTCTTCGTTATGAAGGCCATCACTACTGCACAACGCAAGCAAGACGACCGCTCGCAGGCAAAGCAATCGACAGGACTTTTGAGGATGTTCGTCTCTGCCTCGGATATCGTGTGGCACCTACTCCGCGAGGGTGCAGAGTCTTTAGCAGAATTCCAACTCAAGAACGTGACCTTCGATCGTACTGACAACAACGACGGCTCGAACACCAATGTCCTCGAGATCGAGCAAGTACGAGGTCTGAACTTGCTTCCGAACGCCCTCTATCCTGAGATGATATCGCCCTTTCTCGAAAAGGACCAGACTCTTCCTGCGAACGCCAAGTGTCTCAAGGTATACTTTGTGGCGCTTGAATCGATTGCAGGTATTCCTGTTGTCGACCATTTCGAGGTCGAATTGTACCCGCTTAAAGTGCAGTTGGAATATCAGATTGGCAAGAAATTGCTTCAATACATTTTTCCTACGTCCGGCGACAGCAAGGCTGCGAACTCTTCGCCTTTCTTGCTCAAACACACTCTGCCGACTCAGGACGAAGAGGACGAAGATGGCATCAGTGTTGCTTCTGGAGCTACTACGAGCATGACTACTTCGCTCTCAACAGATGACGGTGCAGTTGAGGCGCTTAAGCAGCGACTTACGCCTACACTGCAGTTACCAGACCCAGTGCAGAAGTCTGAAGCGAAGAGGAAGAGCCCTGTGAAAAGACCGAGCGCGCACTACTTCCGCTTCTTCCGCGACAACCCATCTCGCAGTGGGACTGAGCTCCGTCGGACGCTCCATCCAAGCTCTGCATTGGCGGTGCCCACGGTATCCTCCAACACGCCTATATCCTCTAGGCCAGGCTCAGTTAGATCTGCCACTGCCACTTCCGCACAGACAATGAATGAAGCAGAACGAACTGCTAAACGCTTTGCCCTATACCGCACCAGTACGGGAATGAGTGAGAAACGTACAAGCAAGAAGGAAGCTCGGAGCGACGATCTGACTGAGATGATGAGCCGTGCGAGTGAGTACATGACAGTCGCCTACTTCAAAGTGCCGTCCATGGTTCTTTGCCTCTCATACAAAGGCAAAAGTACGCGCAATTTTGAAGACGTGCACGATCTAGTTTTCCGGATGCCCATGATTGAGTACCGCAACAAAACGTGGTCGAATCTCGACCTCGTTACCCAGCTCAAGAAAGACGTCTTGAAGGCGCTCGTTACACATGCAGGCGCTATCGTTGGCAACAAGATTTCGCATCACCGTCCGTCCGTCAAGGCACAATCCCGTCTCCGCCAAATCGCCAATAGCAGCACCATGCTCAACACATCACCCGATCTCTCTGGCACGGATTCAAACAGCATGCGAGATCATAGTCCAGGTGGATCAGACCTCTCAGCCGAAGACCGTATACCACGCCGTTCCTTCGCCTCAGGTCGCCAAGGTAGTCTCATCAGCACTGTATCCGAAGAATCTTCAATGAACTCCTCTAATCCGCCAAATCAAGCGCGCTCAACACATAGCAGCATCATGGGCGGCTACAACAATGGCCTAGCCATCAATGACATGGAAGACGGGAGAGCGTTCGCAGACGAGCTGTCTAGGGTGGATAACACTGAGCCTGTGCACGCAAATCTCATTCATAGTCTGAGTAGGCATATCGCCGGAGTGAGTGCGCCTCTTGCAGGGCACATCAGAGCTAGGGCGGGTAGTGGCACGGGTATGATGAGGCCTGGGAGCATGGCTCCAAGTGGAAGACCGGGTAGTGCAGCAGGCAGTGCGAGTATGAGGGAGGGCAGTGCGGTGGAGGAGGACGGTGACGGGCCCAAGACGAAGAAGGCGAAGGCGCTGGGCAAGAAATTGCTTGGTCGGGGGAACTAGAGACCTCCCTGACGCACATAGGCTTGCGCAATCCCTCTGTCTCTTTTCCTAATATTGTTTTCGATGTTGTTGTTGATCGTTGTTGCTGCATAGAATGGCGTTTGACTCTTGGTCTCTTTTCTCTCCTTTCGTTTGTACATACTTGGCGCTGTAGATGCAATTCCTTGTCCTTTGTTGTTGTTTGTAGTGTAGTATGGCCGGAGCATTATTATCGGGCCATGGGGAGATCGCTTCTCGAGCATCATGCATGGTTATTGTTGCAGCTTTAGCTGCATGTTACAATCATAGGGCTTCAAATGCACGGAGAAGCTCAACGCTCATTGGCGCAAATTATGCTGCGCTCCCATTGGCTGAGAGACCGTTACGATGTCCGGATGCACGTGATGAACACTAAATCGCAGCTCCTCGCCATTCTCGCAGCTCTACGTTATACAAGGCAGAAGGCCGCGATTAGGGGGTGGGTTAGGGGGTTCTTCCCCTTAGTTAATATATGTAGCTAAAACTGCACCTACTTTGGTACCTGCTTACAAACCGACAGACGATTTTTGATATCATGCCTGTCTACACAGTACAGTCGATGGTTCGTTCTTGCTCAATACCTACCATTATACTCGCCTTCAACAACCTGCATTCATAATTTTTTTACTAATGTGAAGCTGGCCTCGTGTTTTTGAGAACTGAGGCTTGCTGATAAAACAGAAATAGACAAGGTTTGGCGCTTTTCGGGACTAGACTTCTGTTCTTCTTGGGCCCGAGTACGGACTCCGGAGTAGAGGTGCAAGTTTCAAAATTTGTTGGGGTTCGTGCGGACGCGATAGATCCGCCTTCAGGGGTAACCACTAGCGCGGATGGCGAGACGTCACTTCCTGTGGAGCGCGTACCTCCCCACTCCCCTCTCTCCGCTTTTCTCTTTGCATCCCCGCTCGCGTCTGCTTTGGACATATTGCGCGCGGAAAAAGAGCTTCGCTGAAATTTTTCTCTATGACTGCGACAATGGAAGCCGAATATGCTCTCTTCCTAGAAGAACACCTATCAAACTTATCTAGCGAAACGGAGACCGACCCTAGTATTACAGAAGATGTTGTTTCAGACAACCCCGACATAAAAGACGAGGAAGATCTAAGGAAGCAGCTGCAGGATTTGCTGGATAATTTGCAGCTTGACGGCACATTCTCCAGCTTATATACGACTAGCCAATTCGTCAACCCTGGGTTACACATCAATACCATTGGCTCCATTGCGCTTCCGCTCTCGAGCCGCGACGCCTTGACCATTATCGGCAGATGTCGAAAAGCTCCGTTCGGCAGAAAAGACGAAACTGTTATCGATGAGAACGTACGTCGAACATGGGAACTGGATGCAGCTGAGTTTCAATGCCTCAATCCTGCTTGGGAGTCTTACCTCCAAAGATTGTTAAAGAATGCGGTCACCAATCTTGGTGTACAAGGCACGACGAGCTGCTACCCTTACAAACTACTATTCTACGAGGAAGGTGCTTTTTTCAAAGCGCATCGTGGCACCGAGAAGGTTCCTGGAATGTTTGGAACGTTGGTGGTTTGCCTACCGTCAGAGCACACCGGCGGACAAGTTCTTTTGAAACACGGCAGAAAGGAACAAACGCTCGAAACAGCCGGCTTGTCTTCGTTCGATCTATCGGTGCTGGCATGGTATTCCGATGTCCAGCATGAGATCAAGCCGGTGACATCACGCTATCGCTTGGTCTGGACATACAATCTCGTGCAAGACCAAGAGCAGCCGAAACAGACAGCTGCAGCGCTCGACTCCAGCCATGCGCGGTTAAAATCGCTGCTGACTACCTGAACGCAAGACCTCTATTATCCTTCCTACTTCATTTACCCACTCAAACACCAATATACAGATACCAGTCTGTCACTGCGAAACCTCAAGGGTCAAGATGCTATTCAGGGTCGGTATTTGGAGCGAATCTATGCTGCAAATAGCGTATACTGGTTTTTGGCTCAAATGACCAAAACATCTGTTAGTGGCTCTGATTGTGGTTATGGCGATGACGAGGGTATTGACCTTGGTCGCACGGTTATGCCATGCGGCGAGCGCCTCGGCATTCGATTCCCAGAAATTTCTGAAGAGCAAGTGCTGGCGTCGGATTGGGAGTATTTCTATGACGGACGATCGGCGGACAGCGAGGATGAAGGTGAATTTACGGGTAACGAGAGTATGCCTGCCCTACAACGATATCATGACAGCGTGATTATCATAGCACGCAAAAATTACATGGCAGAACAGTTTGCTGCTAAGTATTACCACACGCTCGCTGAGGTCCAGGCGTTCTGGAACATGGTCAGGAAGGATGGCGATTGTTCGTCAAAGATGTGCCGAGTTGCTATGATGGCTATCCTCCAATGCTCTTTCAAATACGCCTGCTGTACTGTGCCAAGTTATCTCTGGAGCAGTAATAGGTCTCTTGGAGAGCCAAAAGAAAAGGAGCGTGACGAATACATCAAGTTGTTCTATGCAGTTCAAAAGGACTGGTAAAAGCATGCGCTCGGCAATTATATCCCGGAGCTGTTGCTGATTGTTATGCAGAACAGCGACTGGGCGTCGTCGAAATTCTTGACAGACTTTATCAAAAGCCATGTGGAGAAGGAGGCAGCAGATGGCCACGAAGATGTCTGGAGCTCGTGGTAAGTGTGGATGCCCTCTTGTAAACTCATATCACACTAAACCTCACCCAGGCTTTCTGTTCCGTTCCCTCCCCTCACTACTTACAAATACGTCCTCGAGCAGCGCAAGATGTTCGAGAGAATCGGACAGCTTCTGCCTGCCGCGTCTATTCCAGCCTTCAACGAGTGGAAGAATGCGAGATTGGTTGAAGGTGTTCAACACGTCCGGCTTCGGCACATGAGCATCGAATACGCCAAGTCTCTCGTCGAGCTTCTGCCTCTTATCCCATGTTCAGTACAAATCACACAGTGAGTTGACGTTCTTGACGTGGCTACAGCTATCTGACATGCTCAGCGTATTGCCAAATCTGGAGACAATGACACCTGAGCTTAAGCCATTACGTTTCCTGATGGAGCTCTCATCGGACAGTGTCAGTGGCATACCACGGCATGATAGCTGTGTAAAGCCAGCGTTCCAGAAGTTGGCAAAAGAACTTGCTTCATCCTGGCGAGTATCCATGGACGACTTGTTAATCGTTTCACCCCCACACCATCGTTCCTCGTACAGCTACATTAACATGCCGTCCCTTTCTGTCAAAGAGGATCTTCTCGAGGTCTTCCATCAACACATGAAGCTTGGCTCGGTAGAGGAAGGATGTCAGATCCTCAAGTCGAAACTTCCTGTGCTGCCAGCAGTAACGGACAAGTTTTGGCTGCGATGGGTGGATCTATTCACGTTTCATGTGAGCCTGCTAGGCGTTCTTGAAGCACACAAAATCACGGCGCTCAATGAGGTGGGGTCCCAATGACTAATCAACGCTCTAAAAAGTGCAACGCTACACTTATGTCGCACCTGTCCTCGACAGCCTCCGGGATGGACTCAACCACCCACGCCTCGCATAACATGTACCTGTGCACCCTGTCGCGATCTGCAGGGATTTCTCAACGACCTAACGAGAGACATTGCCTACTTCCAATACATCGCCAGGACCTGTCAACACCTACAGTCTTCCCTGGGCAATTCACCACTCTACCGAGTCGAGATTGACAAGAACGGTTCGCGTCACACCCTCGCTGTGCATAAGACTATCAACACCTACGCGTGGAAGAAAACGTTCTGGGATCGCGGCTGGACCAAAATGCGGAGCCAGACGGCTTTGTTGTGCAGCCCCTTCACCACTGAAATTTTTGGCGCTGACCTACTTCAGCTCGCTAGACTACAGACAGCACCACCAACGTCTAGTAGTACTGTTGCAGCGGCTACAGGCTCGCCTGCTTCGAGGCCATTGCAGCCGGCGACGGCAGCTGCACAGAATGCAGTTGCGGCATCGCCGGCGGTTGTTGCGGGTACGAAGCGCAAGGCGGACGTTATTGATCTGACCGAGGACGACTCCATTTGAGCAATAGGTATCCCGATGGCACAATACGGGAGTCTTTGGATCGCCGCGCTGTAATTGTATTTCTTTCTCGTCGGGTTTGGGTTTTCTTCATTATGTTCTCTTCCCTACCCTCGTCGTTGTTTTTTCTGTTCCTTGATATTTCGCACTTTAAGCCTTTGCGCGACGCAGATGATTCCTGTATATTTTTTTGTATATGCGGAACAGTGACCAGTGGTTTGTTTACTTTCTATGTATGATAGATATCGAAAAGGCGTTAGCATATATACGCAAACACTCAAAGGGGCTTAAATTCTAGAATTTATGTGAAAAGTTTACAAAAGCTGGACATCTTGATCTGCATTCCGCGATAAGCACAGAAACATAGATGATAATTACAGCTCATTAGGTGCACAGTATATCTGCCACACAGACAGCAAGATACCTAGAGTGAGTCGTGCTTTCGCTTTCGCATCTCAGCGTAGCCTCAGCGTAGGTACCGCCAGTCACTTCCACCCCAAATAAGCTACGTTAGCTACATACATACACACACACACACACACATACCAAGGCACCCATTCCAAAAACCTCCCCCCGATCACTATATCAACCATGCAACTTCTCTATTCGAGTACCTACCTAGTGCGCCCCAGTCTGTCCCCTTCGGCTCTCCGCGGCTACCTAGACCCCGGGCAGCGTCGGCCTCGTTCTAATTGGTTCCTTCGATGTGCGGTCTGGAACAACGACAACGATATCGACATTGGTGCGCTTGCATCGTAAGAGGTTTGTATGTGTGGTGCGTGGTATATTTGGGTTCGTGTGCAGGTGGGACTTTCTTAGTAATGTTGGTTAGAGATGTAGGGTAGGGTGGGTAGGATACTCGTAGGAAACTCGGGGGGTGAGATTGGGAGGTTGGTATTACGGTACGGTACTGGGCTAGTTCTGTATTGGTTGGTGGTAGGTTAGTAAAACGTAGTGGTCTGTGGTGCAGGGGGGTATGAAACATGCGAATAGGAAAATCTTCAAGACTTGAGGGTTGCATAGTATTCAAAGTGTAGATATATTTCGTATTGACGTACTTGCTTGTTGTTGTTGTTTTTGCCTTCTAGGGTATCTTATGTGAAAAAGTCTTGTGTTGGAAGTATATGTGTGGTAGATAAGCGTCAAACCGGCCATTCACCACCAAACAAAACATGTGCCCGAGTACACATGACCCCTATCAAAAAAATAAACCGAGCAATCACACACAAGAGCCCTAGGAAATTCAAAATAACAATACGCCAGCGACTCGCAGCAGATTGTTTTGCCCTAGCGACCCTTCTTTGTCTCCCCCATCCGCCGGGTCTTGGCGCACGATGCGCATCACGTTTTCTCCAAGTGCGCTGGAACAGGACCGCGGGGGTGGAACATGATGGGGACGGAGGGGCCGGGCATTGAAGGAAGAGTTCGATCGGGCAAAAAGTCTGCTGATAAGGACAAGTGATCCAGCTATTACGTATCGTCTTGCGGTGGGTTTCCGGCCACGGTTTTTATTCCGGCCTCGAGATATAAGCGGTCGGTCGACACACCAGAGTTGTCTTCCGCTTCCCACCACCACCACCAAGTACGGATCAACAGGCCTCCCATATTCATTCAATCTTCTTTCGCTTCGGACATCATGTCGTCGTCGTTCGACTTCCCCGTCCTGTCTGACACGCGTCCAAAGGACCACTCGCTCCCCGCTTTCATGGTGTCCACCACGCGCGGCTTCCTGCCTCGTCAAGAGCCCATTGTTCACCTTCCTCCGGAGTTCGCGGCGCTCGAGTCTCTGCTGCAGCGCATGCCTATCAAGACACTGTCGGGCGAGCCAGGGCTGCTCGCCAACTTCACCTTTGGCGACACGTTGCTGAAAGAGCTTCCTGACCTGAGCGCTGAGGTGGAAAAGTATCGTGATGATTTGGTCGTCATGAATGCGCTCTATCGCGACTACTCGTTCTTGGCTTCGGGCTATCTGTTCGAGCCTTGCCACGAGAGGCATGTCAGGGGAGAGGAGTATGGCTTGGGTAGGCAGTCGTTGCCGAGATGCATTGCACTGCCTATTGTTAAGGTTGCTGAGATGTACGTTTATCGCACTTCCCATGGCGTCGGGCTCGGTCTTCGTTCGAGTTTAGTCTCACTGCGCAACGTTGGCTAATCATGTGAACAGTGCGGGCTTCAAGCCTTTCATGGAGTATGCTGGCTCCTATGCCCTCTTCAACTATCGTCTTGAGGATCCAGAGAAGGGGCTTGCTTACGACAACCTCCGCTTGGTTCGCGCTTTCGAGCATGGCCTTGATCCGGCGTCGTCCGAGGCCGGGTTCGTACTCGTCCACATCGCCATGGTCAAAGAGTCCGGTGCGCTTGTCAAAGGTGCTGTGGAAATGCTGGAGAGCTGCTCGTCGCGAGATCGAGAGCGGTTTAATGATGGCTTGCGTATACTGGTGGGTGGATTGCGGAACGTCAACGCCGTGATGAACAGTAAGCATCTCATGCCAGCTCGTGATCTAGTCTAACCAGTGCCCTACCTAGCCATGTGGAACCGCAGCAAACCTCAAGGCTACACCAACTTCCGCACCTTCATCTTCGGCATCACATCACAGTCCATGTTCCCGAATGGAGTCGTCTACGAGGGTGTGAGCGAGGAGCCGTTGTCCTTCCGCGGCGAGTCCGGAGCCAACGACAGCATGATCCCCATGTGTGACAACCTGCTCCAGGTGCAGATGCCCGAGACACCGCTCACAGACATCTTGAAGGACTTCCGACAGTATCGGCCTGGCAACCACCGCGAGTTCTTGGAGGCTGTTCGTGACACCGCTCAGCACTCAGGCGTGCGAGAGTTTGCCAAAGGCGACTCGGTATCCGCTGCGCTCTATCTCCAAGCTCTTGACCAAGTCCGCGACTTCCGCTGGCGCCACTGGTGCTTCACGCGTGAGTACATCCTGAAGCATACATCGCATCCAACGGCGACGGGTGGAAGCCCGATTGTGACTGTGAGTGTTCCCATGCTTGACTTGGGCTGTGGCTTTGGCTAATACTTATGCGACAGTGGCTGCCGAATCAACTTAGTGCTGTGCTTGCGCAAATGGCAGAGACATCTGAGTACTGCAAGTCTATCAACGGTGTCAGCGACATCATGGATACGGCCAATCATCAGCGTGAGACACTGCGGAAGGAGGTGGCCAAGTATTGCGGCGAGCGAGGTGTTGCTGCCTCCTGAGTAGGTAGCCGCGGACAATTCTGTACCAGTCTTTGAAAGGATGCGCGGCCATTTTGTCATGTCTTTTATCGTGTCTGCGCCCTTTTCTGGTCAAGGGCTGATGAATGTCGGGTATTGAGGGCGCAGAGAGCAGAATTGACGAGAATATGGGCGGAAAGACTCAAGAGTTGCTGTAATGATCAGACGTGTGAGTCGTACATCTGATGTCGTGAGTCAAGGTTAGGTTGGGGGGTATCAGCGTCATACGGGACCTAAGTACCCCGGATTCCCTAGCACCATCCATGCCTCTACTTATAGATAGTCGCCATCTTCCCGTGTCATCCACAACCCGCCATTCACTCTTCTTTGCAACAGGAGAAGCTGCCAGACATATGGAATATTTACACGTCAATCGAATACCGCGAATACTAAACGTCTTGTTAAAACGGCGGACCTTATGGAACACTACCTGACAGCATCAACCCCCACATAGATAATATAAACCATGTCGCGCCACATGCCGAAACAGGACCCAGCAGAGCGGCGGAAGGGTGAATCGGTATGCGCGAACAATACTGGGAAGCTGCGACCCAAGCTAATACCTACGCTGTGCCAGGCCCTCAGCGAATTCGCCGACTACGTACAGAAACAGCAGGCGCTGCGCCGACCGCCAGTCCAGCAGACAGCCGCCGTCACCGAAGACCACGACGAGCTTAGCATCTTGGACGAACTCGGCCTCTCCGACGACAACAAGTCGCACATCCGGCTCAAGACGCTGCTTACCGACCCCGCCGAGGAGAATGTGGCTGCGCTCGCGGAACACATCAAGGAGCGGCTGGCAGAGGGCCATGGCGAGGCCCTGTTCGATGTTGGCCTGCAGGACAACGGCGACTCCATGGGCTTCACCAAGGAGAATTGGGACTTTGCGCTCGCACGGATACGGACTGTGGGCGAGCAGATCAAGGCCGACTACAAGCTCCTAATGACGCGCAACGTGGGCGGCGACGTCGAAGTAGGGCCCCGCGATGCAAAGGACACGGCCTACAGCGGGAAGATGATCCTGCGACGACGGCCAGAGAGCGTCGACGACGTCATCGAGACACGGATAGCAGTCGTGGGAAATGGTGCGTCACAGTATTGGGCGTAGCTGGGTGTGTTGTGTGTGTGGATGCTGACTCTAACTCGTGTGCAGTCGACGCGGGCAAAAGTACCATGCTCGGTGTACTCGTCAAGGGCGGCCTGGACGATGGCCGTGGCAAGGCGCGCGTCAACCTCTTCCGCCACAAGCACGAAATCGAGAGCGGCCGCACGAGCTCCGTCGGCATGGAGATTATGGGTTTCGATAGCAAGAGCGAGGTTGTGGTCTCGAATGTGGCCGGTCGGAAACTCACATGGGAGGAAATCGGACGGCGATCTGTGCGTCTCCCCTCTTCTTCTCACCGATTTCATTTACTAACGAGTTGAGTTCAGGCGAAAGTAATCAGCTTTACTGATCTGGCAGGACACGAGAGATACTTGCGCACGACTGTGTTTGGCCTCTTGTCGAGCGAGCCGAATTACTGTCTCTTAATGATTGCGGCGAACAATGGCCTCGTTGGAATGAGCAAGTACGTGTGTCCCGCCTCCGTTAAAAGTTGGAGACTAACAGCATTATCAAAGAGAGCATCTAGGCATCGCGCTCGCCCTCAACGTACCCGTCATGGTCGTCATTACCAAAATCGACATCTGCCCGCCCCAAATCCTCGAGCAAACCACCAGCCAACTAACCAAGATCCTAAAATCCCCGGGCGCCCGCAAAATCCCAATCTTCATCAAAAACAGACAAGAATGCATCAACACAGCCACCCAATTTGTGTCCAGCCGCATCTGCCCCATCTTCCAAGTCTCAAACGTGACGGGCCACAATCTCGACCTCGTCCGCATCTTCCTCAACGCACTGCCGCACCACGGCCACTACGATAGCGCGGCCCCGCTCGAGTTCCACGTCAATGATACATTCTCCGTCCCCTTTGTCGGCACCGTCGTCTCCGGCGTCGTCAAATCAGGCGTCATCCACACGGCCGACACCGTCCTCATCGGGCCCGACGGCCTCGGCCAATTCCAAACCACTAAAGTCCGCTCCATCGAGCGGAAACGAATACAAGTCCCCGGCTGCTCTGCCGGCCAGTCCGCGAGCCTCGCCCTCCGCAACGTCCGTCGCAAAGATGTGCGCAAGGGCATGGTTGTCCTGCACAAGGCTGATAAGCCCGATCCGTCAACGGGTGTCTTGCCCACGCCAAAGGTGTACCGCGAGTTTGTGGCTGAGGTCCTGATCCTATCCCATGCTACGACCATCAAGACCAAGTACCAAGCTATGCTGCATGTCGGCCCCGTGTCGCAAACGTGTGCCATTATCGATATTGATCGGCAGTATATTCGCACCGGGGACCGCGCGCAGGTCGCGTTTCGGTTCGTGCAGCGGCCTGAGTATTTGACGGTTGGTGATCGTATCTTGTTCCGTGAGGGCAGGACCAAGGGGTTGGGGATTGTTAAGAGGGTTGGGTATGATGCTAAGCATCCGCTGAACCCGGACCTGCAGGACAAGGGCAAAGAGAATGCTGAAAGTTCCAAATATCAAGGTCAGTAATGGTTGTAGAATAGAAGAATAGAAAGAAAAAAAAATTGTAATTTCTCCATGAGAGAGTAAACATCATCACACTAATCTCCCCCCTCCTCATCCTCATCCTCCTCAACCCCACTACCATCCCCCTCGGGCCTCCTCAACCGCACACACCCACCCCCCAACTCCCACCCAACCCCACAACTCGCATACGGCAAAAAAACCTGCGCCGACCTAACCCCCCTCACCTTCCCCACACCCTGCATCAACAGATCCTCCACCTCGGCCCACCCACGCTCCCAAATCTGACCGGGACTCGGATCAAGCAACACAACCACCAACTCCCTCAGCCCACTCAGCCCCGCAATAATATCCCACGCGCGCTCCCAATTCCTGGTATCTTCACGGTACGCGATGCGGTTGCTGGGTCCGCGGCGGAGGTACGGTAGCGCGCGAATCGCCCAGCGGAGATGTAATTTTGTTATTTTGGGGGTGTGGCGCGGGGAGAGGGCGGTGGGGAGGTAGAGGAGGTGAGTTATGTGTAGGAGGGCGAAGGTGTGCGGGGTGTAGAGGTGGGGGGTTGATTCTTGGGACCTGGTTTTTGCTGTTTAGCAGGGGATAGGTAGGGAAGGGGGAGGTAGGGTTATATAAGACGTACATTCGTTTACACACCCTCACCATACCCACGCCTCCATTCGCGAAACGGACTCCTTTCCGTCCGCCCACGAGCACGCGACATGTACATTCCTGTTGTTCGTTGTCGTCCTCGGATGCTGATGCTGTAGACTCGCAAATAAAATGGCCGAAGCGCTTCTTTGCGCTGAGGGTGAGGTGGATGGTTTCGATGCCGACTACGTATTCGTATACCATGCGCCGCAGTTCGAGGGGGAGTTGAGCGAAGAAGGGGCTTTGGGCTTGGGCGTGCGTGCGCGTATCGAGCTCGGCGTCGATGTTGTGCGGCGTTGGTTTGAGTGTTGGTTTCCGGGCGCGCGGGACGATGGGATGGGTTGGTGGCGCCGAGGGTGATGATGATGAGGACGATTTTAGGGAGAAGGGGTTGCGCGATTTGGGTTTTGAAGACGAGGGTTCGGCGGAGGGGATGTCGTGGGGCACCCAGCGCATGTTGGGGATGAGGCGCGAGAGTTTGGATTTGGGCTTCATTGTTGGAGCAGCGGAGGGGGAAGGGGAGGTGGAAAGGGAGATGGGCGCATAGAGGGGTGGGATGTCCTCGCCTTGCCGGAAGGACTTGGGATGGATGGCGGCCTTTTGTGGTGTTTGCCCAGCGCGATGATGGAGTTGCTGCTGGGTTGGCGCGCGTGCGGGGGTCTAACCGCGGTGCTTGTTTTGAACAAGCTCCCGTCGGACCTTGGTGCTTGGCTTGGGCGCAAGAGAGGTTGCTGTGTAGATGTTGAAAACCATTTCTTCGTGAGAAGTACGTTAAGAATTCATACCTATACACGGGTATGAAGAGCATTTATATTCAAGGTGGGAGAACATACAAGACACGAGCGAACTGCTTCAGCCCGCCCCCCCGCCCCGCGACTCGCGAGCGTGCCGTCCGGGTGTTCTCGCACTCTGTCGCTCCATCAGGTATCGCGTCTTTGTCCGCGACCGCTAACATAACCCTGCCTTTGAAATGCACCACTCTTGACTTTCTCAAAACACTCCAGAATTGTCGCCTTCCTTCGCTCACCAAAGACTGTCATCAACGTCATCCCCATCAACCCTCGCTGGGACTTCAAAAACGCAATGTGAATCACCCACGTCGATATCTGTTGGGCACCTCCAGTTAGGAAGTTTTATGGTAAAATCCCTTGGCGTTGTGATCGCTTTGACGGGTTCCAGCAACTGCTCGCTGTTCCGTTCCCAGAAAAATCCGTAGCATTGGTTCCAGAGATCGTAGCGAAAGAAGAGTCGTATATAAAGTTGGTTCAGGCCAGTCAGCTTCTTCAATGCATCCCATGCGTTGAACCATTCATCTTTGAGGCCGCCAGGCATCAAATTCGGATGGAAGTGCTGGCCGTGATCAAGATCCCAGTCGAGATGGAGTTTAGTAATTTGATTCATCCGTTGGGGTAGAAAGAAGTACGACAGATAGCCAGCTGTTGGGTAGTCTTCCGACTTGGTGCTGATGAAGAATGAATTGCTTTTGTACAGAAACTCGATGGCTTCGGAATAGCTATACACGCATTAGCAACGCTTCAATATGCTCTCTGGTTCCAAGTCAGCTCACATTAGACGACAAGTGGTCAACATTGGGAGCGCAAAGTCCAGCTTTTGCTCAGCTGTTCCGAAAATAGGTGAGCAGGGTGTGTAAGCACATTCGGCAAGCCTGCACCGTCGGGATTTCAGTTCGCCATCCCACAGCATCAGGTGAATACGCGCTTCTCCCAGAGCGTGTACGTAGATCATCCGCCGAATCTCCAAAGGTAGTTTGGTCATGAACGGGGACTGCGGCTGCTCCAGAGTCGACTGGTCTTCCTGCCAATCTGTTGAAGGGATCGTAAGAGCGCGTCTGCGAGGACTGGGCACCATTGGCTTTGGACGCGGATCTGGAACCGCCCTGCACCTTCTGCATCTCTGTCCAGGCATGAATATTATCGCGCAGCAGATACAAGGCGAGCAGGCTGTCCACAGGATACATTTGCACGTTTGCCAGGCGGCCTTGCGCAGACATTTCCCCGTCTGCCGGCCGGCCTTTTTGAGTCTGTCGCGGAAGTCGTGGTTCGACATGGTCGGAGGTGAGCAAGGGGTTGGAGAGAGAAAGGATGAAGGGCTGAGGGGGAAGGGTGTGGTTAGGAGATCACGTTGTGGCGCAGTTCCAAGGCTACCCCACCACCATGTTGACTCTCCTGTACTTTCTGCAGTGTTTGTCAACTCGCGCTCATGTTGTTGCAAGCGGGGATCCGGTTGCCAGCTGCTGCCACCGAGTGTTTCGCCGCGATATCAAACAAGTCTGGATAGGAAACGTGATAGTTGAAGGGCAGAGTGGGTGAGGATGAGGCGGTGACGTATTTACCGTACCGGCCCCACATCTACCGGGGTAGCCAACAGGGGTCCAGCCAATCAATGAATACATCCGCAGATTCGACGTCCTTCACTCACACTGTACTATGTAGGCGGTGCAACCAACACTCGATGACAACCTTACAAATTCACATCGCTAAGCTTATGGATGACAATACACATATCCGCTTCCCTTCCCGACCGCCGCATCGCTAGCTCCACTGAACCGTCTTCCGGCTCCCACCGAGTAGTACATGGATGATGGTACCAATAGCCGCGCATCGATATCCCTATATTACCCCTTGAAAATATTCCGATCCCTTCTCATCTCATGAATACGTCTTCCCATCCCCATCCTCGCATATCCGAACGCATATCCGGACGCCGTGCAAACTGTGCCCAGATCGAAAAGGCGCGGCACACCCTATCCACCCCCGCCACCCTGCGGAGCCCGGACACGAGGAACCAGACGTGCACGAACCTGTCGAAGGAAGTAGCGGCGAAAATCCTGTCTCTTGGAGTGCTGGGTCGTGTCGACCATGAAGACCCGTCGCCGCCTCCGTCCCGCGGACCGTAATCGGGTGGCCAGTCTGAATGTGGACGCGTATTATGAGTGTGGTCACCGTTGCTACCCCCTTCTGCGCCGCCACCGATACCGGTGAACTTGAAAGAGTTGTTGTCCTGTGTACGATAGCGGGGGTGGTTGACCGAGTCTCTACCATGGTCAAAGCCCGTGATGTATGGTTTGAATGGGTTTCTGTTGCACATAATGCAGATTGGTAGGTTACGTGTAAATATGCTTTAAAAATCTATCAACCTTGGTAAATGTGGTAAGTTTTTTTTGCTGGAGTATGTCATCCATACCCGGGAAACCCGCACACAAAGGTTAATACAGCAGATTCCATGAATCACCTTATTTGGGTAGTTATTCAGTCGAACGATGTGTTACAGTCAGTAGCATTCAATCAGACAACTTTCAAGTAGGCTACAGTCACTCGACGCTTAGATTATCCCTAGTCGTACCTCCCCCTAGTCACGCGGGTCCCAGTCCTCGCACATCAACAGGAATATATAACGGAGAATCCTATCAAATACGGAACTTCAACATCAACATAGCCAAAGCTATCCTAAAGGGCCGTCACAGGCATATACCTACATACCATGAACCATATATTTCCCAAAGTCGACCGCAGTCTACCAAATGCCACGAATTTTCATTCTTGACTCTTACACGTCACGTCACGTCACATCATCTCCATTCTTCATCCAAGCTACACAACCCACTTACTCCCTAATTCTTTCCAGTCGTCTGTGTCGTACCACTCGGGACGAAGGATGGAGCCGCAGCATTCAAACGTGTTCCGCCAGCAGTATCTGAGCTCGTGCTTTTGTGCGTAGAGGGCTTAGGCCCTGCATCCCATCCGTGACCGTCAGTTTCATGCTTGGTTGAAGTGCCCCAGTGTTTGCCGTCTCCGAGGCCGGTGACGTCTCGCCAGTCCTTGAGGTCGCTGTTCTTGGTTGTGTTTGGTGTTGATTTTGGTGTTGATTTTGGTGTTGATTTTGGTGTTGTTTTTGGGTTGTTAGTAGGTGTAGGTTGTGGTTGAGGGTGACTCTTGGGCGTAGAGGCCTTCGGTGCTACATCCCATCCGTGATCGTCAGCCCCGTTCCTGGTTGAAGTGTCCCGGTGTTTGCCGTCGCCGAGGCCGGTAACGTCTCGCCAGTCCTTGAGATCGTTGTTCTTGGTTGTTTTTGGTGTTGTTTTTGGGTTGTTAGTAGGTGTGGTTTGTCTTTGAGAGTGACTCTTGGGCGTAGAGGGCTTCAGCGCTACACCCCATTCGTGACCTTCAGTCCCGTGTTTCGTTGGTGTGCCCCAGTGTTTGCCGTCACCGATACTGGTGACGTCCCGCCAATCCTTCGGGTCGTTGTTCTTGGTCATGTTTGGTAGGTATTGAGTTTGGTCTGTTTGTAAGTGTGGGTTGTTGTTAAGCGTGAGTGTGTGGTTAAATGTGGGTTGATCGATCTGTAGGATAGGATCGGAGTGCTACGTGTGTTATGTGGTATGCTTAGTGGGTAGAAAATCCCCAAGTCGTGTATCTAAATATTAGCAAAGAGTCACCACCTGAGAATAGGACTATCTGTGAAAGTCTACATTCACGTACACCCCTTGAAGATACTGAGCGCAACGCGAGAAGTCCAGGAGCGAGGGTTACCATTCACTCAGCCTACCTTGATGATATCTCCCTTCTCCCTGTTCCCCCCATCGTTTGTACTTCGAGCGCTGGCGGTATAATACCAGAGGCTCAACATAAGTCTTCTTTTGGAAATAATGAGTTGAATGATACATTTCATAAGACGAGAAAGCCCAGACAATCCCCAGAAAATGCCCAATATTTCATAAGAAGTGAATACCAGCAGCCCAACTACCTACGAAAGGAAAACTTAAAACATATAGATAACGAAGCAAAAAGCGACCCATCAACCCAGTCCAGAACCAAATACCTACCTACCCACCCCCCAAAATTCATAAAAACCTCAAACCTTGCACCGCTCTAGCCTTCACTTCCACGAATAAAACAAGCCACAGTCCGCATATCACACGAGGAAAAGGAATCCTCCGACTCTAAGAATCTCAAAACACGGCTCGGAACCACGGGCTCCTGCTCATCTCCGCTTTAGTTTTGTTTTTTGTTTTTTTCTTTGCTGTTTCATCTTTGTTCAGCCATGGAAATTTATCACAATTCCACGCGAAGCGAACAAAGCGAACAAAGCGCGAAGAGTTTGTTGGTTGTTTGATAGGCAGCAAGGGTTCTTCTAGAACAATGGCAAATGTGGTCGGTCCCCTGGTGTCTGTCCTGTGTATGACTCGAAAGCAGGAGGACGGCTGAGCAGAAAAAAATGTGATTATGAGGTAAAGGAGCGGAAACGGTACGTACGCGCATTACTTGTCATTGACCAATCGCAATTACATACGAAGAAAAAAATGGGGAACAGTTTCTCGATTCGACCTTAGTCACAGTGACACACAGTGTAGAGCGAATGAGGTAAACGTATCTTGATTGATTATTAGCCCTTGAGGAACCTATGGTCCTATACTATCGTGCCTCTCAGGGCTTAGTAGTGGCCAAGATATCATGGTTCCTTGTGATGTGATCTGTCTGGGCTAAGTTCGAAATCTTTGCCCTTCTCAAACGCCAGCCGTGCCGACAGTCTCGCTGTCGCGGTACCTAGCCTAGAGAACAGGCAGGATATAGGGAATTGATGAACGCCTGTGGATGCTATAGTGTAGCAAAGAAAATACTGCCAAGTCGATTGACCAGTATGATGCAAGAGAAAAAATGCTACCAAATGCAATGCACGCTTGAACGCAGCAAAATATAATGCCCAGTGGACTAAAACTTGGGTAGCCCATATTGAACCCAGGATATTGGTAAAGTTGATACATCGAATAGAAAAGAGAATCCGTTACCGGAAAATTGGTTGCTGAGGTATGGGCAGCTGGTTGAACTGATTTCTCTCAGGCCACGCACTGGGGTCGGTGTACGGTAGAATACCAGACCGGCGGTCGGTCATGGGTCGTCCAAGAGGCTGGTATTGCATCTGATCATACGCAATGTTCCGTGCCGGGTTATGTATCGACGTTTGAGGCGGGGGCACAAGCAGGGTTTGCACTCCACGGACCGGGCGGTATGGCGATTGACGCTGATTCAGGAAATACGATGGCGACAACTGTCTCGAGTTCGATGATGGATACGAAGCGCTCACGGGTGATGAACCAGCCGACGGTGGATATGGGCTAATCTGGCGAGATCGATCTGAAGAGGGCGTGTAATTGTGAGGAAACATGGGTGGAGCCGAGGTGGGCGTGCTATTAGGCTGCTGCCATTGGACCGGAGGAGGATACACCATGGCCATTGAGCGACCACCGGGGGCAGGCAGTGGGAGCTCCGACCAATTTTTTATCTGCGCAGGGGGAATTTGCTGGGGTGGAGGTATCGAGAGACTTGGTAGAGGGGGCAGCCGGTTCACGGACGGTGGTGGTTCGAACGACCGGTTGATGGGGGTTTGCAATGTGGGGATCAAAGGCGCATTGCTGTATGGACCGGGCGCGAATCCGTGAGCTTGTCGCTTCATTGGTTGGTCTGAGGTGTAATCGGCGCTGCGTTTGCGTTGGATGGGACCCAGTTCAGGCAGAGCGCCAATGGGGGACACCGTGGCTGAGGTAGCCTGCGGTTGCAAAAGCGGGGTATTGGAAAATGACATGTGGCTAGGCGAGTACATCATGGATGTTGACGGAGAGGTCTGCTGCTGAGTGGGTGGCGACGGAACAAAGCTCGATGCACGAGCAAGCGTGTTCTGGGGCCCGAGTGGGCTTATCATGCCAGATGCTGGTATCTTGGAAGCACGGTCAAAGAATGTGCCGAATTTGCCAAGAATTCCGTGCCACTCTTCCCACTTCTCCTTGGATGTGAACAGGCTGTACCGCATGTTGCTGAGAAATTCGACCTCCATGATATGCACCTCTTGCACCGAAATGCCAGACACCTCGGCCCAAGTCTTATTCGTATACGTGTTGTCGTCGAGAAACTTGTTGCCCAGCATGAGAGCGACGGTTAGTAGACGGTACTCGCTACCGGGCTTTCCCTTGACCGTCGGATTGGTCTGCTTCAACCTGTAGATGAACAGCAGTGCCAAGAGAATGACATTTTGAGCTACCTGTGTAGTCGTCAAAATCGTAGCTACCCATTTCCTGAAGCCGGTAGTAGGATGCGCGTCCGGAACGAGGGGTTGGATTGGCTGGCGTGATGCAGATGTGTCCAACACTTGCTTGAGCGTTGTCGAGCTCTCGAACCAGAAGAGGCATGTCACCTAGAAAAGTCAGTGTTGTTTATTCACATATGGCTTGAATGCTCACCTCGGCTGCTAATTGAGGTAGACCTTCTTGAGGTGTGTTGATAGTTGACGGTATTCTGAGACTTGGCGATATTGACCACTTCTTCCTTGGCGTCTGGGTCATCTCTTGTGCGTGTGGCTGCTTTTTAGGCGGACTGGGACTCCTTGGAGCTGTGACTGATCTCGAGTTGCCAATTGCAGGCAGTTGATAGCCGTACTGATTACCGGTGCCCTGAGTCTGGGGTAATGACACCACTCTCACCGCTGAGCCTGAGAGCTCCGGGGGTGTGAGGGGAGCTCTGGGTGCCGTCCGTAGCGGGTCATGTTCACGACCGTTTGTGTATCTAGGGTACGGCAGCTGCATGGCGGAGTCCAGCTTGGAGGTGCTGTGGGAGGCGGAGCCGTAGAAGGTGAAGGGAGGCTCCCGCGGGAGAGCGTGAGGCATTGGGCGAGGGAGCTGTAGCTCGAGCATGTGGACGACGAGCGACAATGTGGTAGAGAAGGTGATACAAAGTGGTGGAAAGGCGACGACGTCAACGGAACCGGATGGTCATGGGCGCGGCTGGTCTTCTGGCGGTGGTCCGGGCAGCGGCTGTTTGCACGGTCTTATTGTCCTTCGCGGCAAGCCCTCAAAGCGCGGTGAATAGAGACGGCGGGTGCTCGAGGGGAGGCAAGCGGTTTGGAAGCAAGGAGCAGATGGTGTTGACGTTCAGGAAATATGTGTGGGCCAGTGAATGCAACCGTGGTTCCGGGACACGGCAACGACGCTTGCAACTAAGGGCCAGGGCACGGTGAGGCAAAGGAGGGTGCAGAGGGAGACAATGAAGAGAGGGCAGGCCCGGTGAGGTGCTGGGCGTGTGGTGCTATACCGGGAGCGGCTTGGTGTTGGGTGGAGAGCAGTGATTGCGCCTGCTGACTGTACAGTTGTGGTAGGTAGCAGTAGGGAGGCGGGTTGTCGGGGGCCCGCACGCTGGGCTTGCAGCCATGGCCTGGGGCGGTTGGATTTGAATAAAACATAGGTAATTCACACACACGGAGTCGTCGATGGCTCGGAAGGTTCCAGGCAGGAGCGAGCAGGGAGCAGGAACGCCCCAAGAGGCTGATCCAGGACCCAGCAGGAGCAGCCGCGCTCTGACATCAACCGCGCCTGCTGCCGCTAGGCGCGCACGGACGCCAGCACAAAGCAGGCGCGACCGGGGGTGCAGGGAGGCAGGGGAGCGACGCACATCGCAGACAAAGCCCGTCAGTCACGAGCAGCCGAGACGGTCGATATACTCCGTAATACTGGACCGCATACGCCGGTATAGAGGTCGTGGGCTATAGGCGTGGCAGCTGGCCTGGTCGCAGAGCAGACTCACCACAAGTTGCAGCTGGTGCGCCGGCCACGGACGGCGCCGAGGGGCTGGTTGGCGACGGTGACCTGGGTGACCAAACCACCACGGCCTCGCTGCAGCGCACTACACAGTACGCAATACGCACGACGCGCACTACGAGAGTCAGGCTGTGTTTGCGTGCTGCTCGCTGCTGGATAAACGACGGCTACGGGTCAGATGGCGTGGATAATCAATCTTGGGCCAAACCCCCCCAAGGGCCCAGTTGCGCCGCGCGATACAGCCTCAGCGAGTCCCGCCCACGCCCATTGGCTCCCCGTCACCGGCAGGCGAGGCATTGTGCGCGGCGAGAGGGGCTTCAGCCATGATCCCCTCCCACCACACACGACCACTCTGCGACTGCTGCGACAGTGGGACACCATCCGGCGAGAAACGATAGCGCTGGTGGGCCTCGTCGGTCGCTGCACCCTACATGGTAGGCCTGTCTGCTCCCCGGAACAGGAGCGCTGCCGTCTCAGAGATCACAGATTCGTGAGATCCCTTACGCACCACACGGCCAGCTGCACCGGCCAAGGCGGAGCACACACTCACTGCACACGAATGATGAGGACACCTCCCTGGAAGCTCGCAGCAGCAGGAATTGCCGTAAGCGGCCGCGAGCCACGCGCGATGCTCGGATAGCGTCGTGCAGATGGCGGACGAGCTGCTTGCCCACCGACTTGCAGAGAGCGCGGCGTCTGGATTCCTGGAATGGCACCTCACGCGTGCATCATCCCGTCCATGATCATTCCGTCCATGCCGTGTTTGACCTCGCTGCTTGTGACTGGCCCGTTCGCGCTGCTGGACCGCTCGCTCTGCAGTCGCCGCCTTACGGGCTTCCAACAAGAACCAAAGACTGCGACGCTGATGCTAGCATACGCAACTTGCAAAACTGCGGTGCTGCCGCCAGGCTCAGAAGCGATACGAACAATTGGCAAGCCGCCCAGCCAGCCAGCCCGCCCTAGCAGGCTCGCCGTCTTACTTTGCCCTAATCGTGCTCCGAGTCCGAGCCCGAACCCTGTCCAACGCGAAGCTTTGCAGGCTGAAGTTTGAGCGTCGTGGTCGCGCTGCTGATCTTTCACCCTCTCTTTGCACCTGATTTTGCTTCGTGTGACTCCCAATAATCAAGTGGAGCTAGCACCCAACTTCCCTCGGTTCCGCCGCCTCCGGCGAATCACGACTGGCCGGACACCGACGCTAGAAGAATTATTATTATTGATAGACACCGGCGTTGACTGGAATCCAAGTCGAGGCAATCTGCACTGCACAACCGCCTCTCCAGTGCCCCTGACGAAACACGTATTTGGGTATTGCGCGCGCCTCGGTTGCTGCATTTTCCATCACCTCGCACGCGTCCACTTCACCAGGCCGGCTTGAATCGCACAGTGCAGCAGCGCCTGTGGTTCGTGAAGGCTGACCCGTAGCCTGCCACCGACGCCGTGAAGCATGATTGCTTCTGGACGAGTCTGCTTGGTCCTCGCGAGCAGCCCGGCATCCTAGACGACGCCTCCTTTGATGAGGCCAGCAGCGCTAGCCGTGCGATGGAAACTTCCCATCCAGACGCGACGCAAGGGATGGATGGATACCCAGCCCGCAATCTATCGATAGCAGTTCCTGTGCCGCCGGTGATGCTCGTTTGCAAGGCAATGAGGTTGTTGTCGGTGCAACGGTGGAGGCGCCGTCATACATACCTGATACGTACATGTGCAGGGGTCCCAGGTCGCGCTTTCCTCGCTCAGTCAGTGCTGAGTGTGGAAAATAGATGCCCACGTAATCAACTCTACACACGACATGGCAACGGCTTGGAGCCTTGGACGCATGGATGCATGCCAGATGCTGGCTACCCAACACCCACCGGATAGCTACGAGTGGAATTGCTGTCTCATGTGAGGGGCGACATCAAACACGATCCTTTGCCCTTTGCTCCAATAAATGTAGGGAAACGAGGCTTGGAATGCCTGTATAAAGTCGGTTGGCGAATCGCAGAGATGCGTGATACGACTGAGGATGGTCCTCCACTGCTGCAATAGTAATCCCTCTATCGAAATTAAGTCAGGTATCCTCGCCGCGCTGCATCAGTACCCGCAGAGAACACCGGCTGCGGAGCTGACGGCCTGGTGGAGTGAAGGTGATGGTGCTTGTTATTGGTATGGCGTGGAGACTTTCTTCACCATTACAGCATTGCCGCTATACGAGGAGGACTTGAGTCGTTGCGTTGGGCCTATACCATTCGCGGCACAAGTATTAACTCGCTCCTGAGACGTACTGCGCTGCGACGCGTACAAACCACACTATGCGTTTATCGCCGATTCTCAACATGTTTTCATCCTTCAACAAGACGTTGTCGCCCCCGGAACAGCGCCGTGGTTGCTCGTCTAGTGCATTTCCCTCATGCGCAGCAACCCGGAGCTTTCATACCCACGAAAAAACCTGCCCAGGCGAGCCTGAAATGGCCGGCCGGCGCGAACATGACGACGCAGACCCTTGACCCACAAGTGATATGTGTGGGTATTTCTCACTCGATCATTGCTGCCGCCAGAGGTTACCGATCAAGCAGATGATGGAAGCAGCTCGCAATTCGTCTTGGCTTGTCAAAATCCATGGGCTACGGCTTCTTGGCTCCGGTCCGTGAGAGACGAGACCGCGATAAACGCACAATTTCTGATGATGAGCAAGCGACAAGCCTCAGGATCTTGTACTTCCTTGCCACACGAGAGAGCCCACTGTGTTGAGTTTAGCCTCTTTACACAACGGCGTCCTTCAGATCCATATCACGTCTATTCCCCGCTCCGCCGCTGGATGAAGTAGGTAAGACGACCGCTGACGAATGAGTACGTCGGAACCCCACGCCCACCTCGCCCCCTAGAGCGATTACGCCTTTGGCTTTATCGAAGAGCAACCCAACTCCAAGGCATTATTCGTGACCGGTTCGATGGATCCCTTGCTATGCTGAGCTCCCTGATCCTTTGGGCATTGTATCAAGGTATAGTGTGACGCAACCATCGGGCTGATAGACTGCCTTCGTCTGACAGTGTGGCAGCAGGGTGACCGGCTGGGCCGTAGACTTTCATCAAAAGGGCACTGACACTTACTTGCTCTTCTGCACAGAGGAGAATATGGTATGTAGACAAGGGTGGTAGTATCGCTGCATCGTGTTGCTAGCCTGTCTTGTGCACAGCTGACCTGTAGACTGTAGTATGTATCCCGCGGCTGGTACTGTCACGGACTCACGGAGGACGACAACCACCCCATGGGTGCATGCGTTACGCCACATGCTTCAGTAGCGAAGCCTTGCCACTTTGCTAGTCACCCAGCCGCCTCTGTGTGACTAGTTACATTATTATACCCATGTCTTTGCGGTATCATGCAGGAGGTTCCTTCTTTTATTTGCGCCAACGACGGTCGGTAAAACCTTACAAGTTACCATCCACCACTATCACCCAAATACCTCGGGCTAGCTCCGCCAGAATGCCGGCTCCTCCTTACTTGTCTACGGCAACACGATACACGACCCGCGTTCGCTGGTTGCCTGAAGCGGGATAAGTACGGCAACCATGTTCCAACAATAATAATACACTCGACATCAGGCGTGCGGCGCGTCACCACCTGTGCCATGTTACTGTCATGCAAATGGCCAACGAAGCAAACAACGTCCAACAACAAGCTTGGAACAAGTCCACACCATCACCCGTGCTCAGCACTCTGAGCTTATTTATCCTGATGGGCGACTGAGACGCTGATTGCAGCTAATTCTCACAGACAACACACGCACCCGCTGTCGGGTACGGACGTTGCACATCCCGGAACCGGAACCCGCCTGCCCCTCCATTATGGGTCGCAGTAGGTACATCACCCAGCACATCATCAGCTTTTCTTGGATGCAACTTCTCACCTGAACGCGAGTCGACCTCCGCGCCACCTGCATGTCACCGAATGCACCAGGATGCTTGGCTTACTGCAACTATGTGCATAGTGTATGTGTGTGTGTGTGTGCGCTCTGGATTGCCCTCACAAATGGTCGTTTCCGGGGGGCTATACTCGCCACTCAGCCTTGTGCAAGCAACAGGAGATGAAGCAAGCAAGATGCCGCAGCCAGCCGTCGACTCAAAAGGATCTGTAAGACGCGCTGACTGTCTCACTGGCTCGCACAGGTGCAGCGCCGCCAACACTGCTCGACAGACACGTAGTTGAACACTGCGGACAGAGCGCAATCGACGCACACCGTTACCTTTCATCATGAGCTGCCTCGCCTAGGCATGATGATCTTCTTTGAGATCAAAGAAAAGCTTTTGCGTTTTGCCAGCCTGACAGCTCGCATATGTATGAGATCCCTGTCGACGTTTTTTGTCTCTTGTCAAGTTCCGTTTTCGGTTCCACGAAGTGGATCTTTTTTCGTTGCGTCTTTCCATGTTCAAACGCGGCCTTTTCTTTGCTGCAACACGCAAAGATGCACACTGCCTGCGGTCACACGCGCCTTTCCGGTCAGGATCATCCATCAAGCTAGAACGAACCGTGCATCCCTGCCTGCAACTGCGACAGTCAAACATTATTGGGCTCCGCTTTACTTTTACGAAGGCAAAGCCTTCCGTCGTCCGGCTCCGAGGTTTCGTCGTATTATTCACAAGTCGTAGCATATTTGCAAAGATCCATGTAGACAATTTAACGTCGAACAGTAACGAGCGAGGTGTTCAAGAAGGAAGGTGGCAGACTATATTGCCCGAGACAAGGCATGTATTCTCGTGTATCTGACTGCAGCACCCCATCCCTACCACCCGGATCTCATTGTTATTGGTCGCGGCTTGCATCATTTCGGTCTACGGATGCGGAAACGTATTAGAGCGCAGCATTGCGCCGCAATTCTTTCCCCCGTTGTGTTTCTCCACCATCCCATCCCCGTTCCTTCCTTTCGGTGCTTTGCCCTATGTACCGCCCTGTCTCACGCACTGGCGCTTCTCGATCTAATATCGGTCATCTATCTATTTATCGCTAGTTGTTTCTTTTTTCTTTCTTCATCTAAGCAAAGACTAACGAAATACGTACACGCCGCTTTCTGAGATTTATGGAGACAATATCAACGCGTGGCATCAAGATCACTTTAAACCACCACGCCCAGCGCCTTTCACTATCCCTAATAAATGAAATCATTTACTATGCCCTTTACAATCCTTCCATTTGCAGCAAACGGATGCCTGTACATCTTCACCCTAGACCCAAGGGCAAGTCTGTCCCAAAGATTTCACACTATATTTCTATGCGGCTCTTAGCTCCACCACCACACCCACGCTGCCACGTCCTTTCTAGAACACAATCAATCGTACCGCAGGCCTTCAAACGAACCGGGGCCTTGTTTGAACAGGCTACTTACAAAGTAAATCGAGTCAATATTGTGATATCATGATATCGATTTCTCGTTAAATCCTACGATTCGAGGGCGTATTGTTCAGACCGCATATCCATGATGGATCCGAAGGAGTAGCTTAGCTCAGCTCAGCTCAGCTCAGCGCGGCTCAGCAAAAGTTCACAACGGTTCATAGTTTCATCATTCCCGGGGGGCCGATCGCCACAATGACTTTTTTTGACTGACATGGGAAGATGACGGTTGTGCCGCTATGCTGGGAGCAAGCACGACAGCTAGATTCCGTTACAGAAGATGACATGTATCGCACATGGTGGTAGGGAGACGACCTATTCGACGTATGGCATTCCGGCAACTACGCCAACTTCCATATATCTACACACTGCATGATACATAGCTATCCAGGCTTGTCTAGAACAGCCTGTTATCCGCACTAGCCTTCGCAGCTTCCCTCCTCGCACTCTGCTTCTTACGGTCCTTAGCCTCGCCAGGCGGCTTGAAGAACAAACTGGGGCTCTCTCCCTCCTTGAGCAGATAGCTCAGATAGCCCCTATGCGCGGGATCACGATAGTACTCGATGTCCTTTCTTGCCGTCGCATCAGGCAATCTGTACTTGTATTTTGAGCCAATATGCTTCATGACATCGGCCATAGCACTCTTCTTCGTATCTTCGGTAGTGCTCTGAAGAGCGGCGAGGGTAGGTTTGGGGATAGCGGCGAGCCGTGAGGCACCGACGGGTCTTGAGCGACTGGCGAGCGAGACGAGGTCTGTCGACGCTCGCAGCGAGATGGCTGGGTGGGTCTGGTTGCTTAGGACACGCTTGATGGCTGTGGGGGAGTAGAAGCGTGTGGTTACGCTGCCGCCGAGGGCTTCTACGCGTGCGATGGCGTCGACGGAGGCGCGCGAGACGATGATGTTGATGGGTGTCGTTAGCTGCTCTGGGTTCTACATCTCCGGTTAGCAACCGCTACGTACTCGTTGTCGTAGTCTTCCTACCCTTGCCAACAGCTTGACGCCATGCCTCTTCACACCATGCAAACACCTGCTCTTCGCCAGCTCCTTCATAGTAATGGGCTTACTGGGATCCAGCCTCTTTTGGTCAATCCAGCTCTGTATCCGGTCGAGATTGATAGGCGACATCTCCACCTTGAAGGGATTGTACTTTCCCCGCCCTCGCTCCGGGTTGGTGATCCATTGCGGTGTCTGTCCTCCCTCGAAGCCTGCGGGCACCTTCCCGTGCGCATGTTGACCCTTTTGACCTCTTCCGGAAGTTTTTCCTTTACCAGAGGCGGGACCCCGACCGCGGCGAATTCTTTTATTGTACGCGCCCTTGTTGTCGGAAAGCGAGGAGAGGATGGAGGCATATCGCTGCTGCGCTGGTAGGAGGCGTGGTGCGACCAATGGCGTAATAGATGCTCGTGTGCATGTGGGAAGAAGCGACGAGGGTAGTCGGACGGCTCTGAGCCGTGGTGGCATGGCTGTGGATGGAGATTTCCGTGCTGGAGGTGTACTTGCTGGTGTCGAGCGGAGATGCAGATTCGACCATGACTAAGCAGGAAATCACCGCGGGATCTAACTGCTTTAGGTGTTGATCGCATTGCGTCCATGGGAACATTCTCAAAAGTTCCCTCCACACTACGCAGTCGACACTACCACCACCTCTTACTATGCCGCCTCCAAAGTCTAAGAAACTCACCGCGCAACCGGTGCGTACGCGCCAGTTCGCTGGAAAGCCGAGCGTGGCCGAAGTGGAAGAGCCCTCGAGCTCAGAATCCGAATCCGAGGAGGAGCAGCCTACACAGAAAGCCTTTGCAAGACCAAAACCCGCGCCCATTGCCTCATCGTTTCCGAAATCAGCGCTCAAGTCAAAACTCGCGTCGCGACAGAAATCCGATGCCGAGCGAAAGGCCATAGAAGACGAGTTTGAGACGGAGAGCGAGGAGGAAGGCGACGAAGAGGGCAGCGAGAGTGAGAGCGGGAGTGGCAGCGAGGAAGAGTCGTCAGAAGACGAGTCGAGTAGCGAAGAGGAGGCGCCGAAGAAGCTGCTACGACCGGTCTTTCTAAAGAAAAACGAGCGCAATAAAGTCGCCGCACCCGTCAAATCGGCCGCGGAAATAGCAGCAGAGGAAGAAGCGCGACGGCAGGAGCAAAACAGAGCCCTCGTACAGGAGCAGGTCGAACAGCGCATAGCAGAGAAGGCGGCGGGCAAGAAAGACTGGGACGACGACGTGGAAGAGGCGGATATCAACGCGATAGACGACACCGACGGCCTGGATCCCGCCGCCGAATACGCGGCCTGGAAGTTGCGCGAGCTCAAACGCATCAAGCGCGAGCGCGTCGCCATCGAGGAAGCCGAAGCTGAACGCGCGGAAATCGAACGCCGTCGCAATCTGTCCGCGCCCGAACGTGAGGCCGAAGACCGCGCATTCCTCGAGAAGCAGCAGGAAGAAAAGGGCGACCGTGGTCAGATGCAGTACATGCAGAAGTACTTCCACAAGGGCGCCTTCTTCACCGACGAGCTCAAGGAGCTGGGTGTCGATCGAAGGAATCTCATGAACGCCCGCTTTGAAGACCAGACCAACCGCGAGGTGCTGCCCGAATACATGCAGATTAGAGACATGACGAAACTAGGCAAGAAAGGGCGCACACGGTACAGGGATATGAAGAGCGAGGATACAGGCAAGTGGGGAGACCTTGGTGACAGCCGGCCACGCAGAGATAGAGGCGACTTTGGCGTCGATGATCGATTCAAGCCTGATTCTTATGGCGGAAGGGATCAAGACAGAGAAGGTGCCACAGGTGCAAACGCAAAGCCGCTCGGTGAGAGAAAGAGATTTGGAGAAGATAATGACCGGGACAGCAAGCGGCCGAGGTTTGGAGAACGGGCGTGAGGTATCGCATCATTTGGCATTCAACAGCATTGCGCGGCGTACCAGCATCTACGAGGCATTTCAGGCATGATCATCAATATCATATTTACCGCATTCGACCGGTCACTCATCACGAACCCGTTCATACTTGCCCCTTCCCCTTCCATCACCCTCCGCCATAGCCCGCGCATCATCCCTCCCCTTCTCCACGTCCAAGGCCCACAACAACGGTGCCGGCAACACCACAAGGACCGCTAAGAAGATGAACGCCGGTCGTATCGTCCCTGTCTGGTCCACTATCCAACCCACCAACGCCGGTCCAAACGCACTGCTCCCTTTATCCGTCACCGCATACAGGGCGAAGAAGGCGGCTTCGCTGCCTTCCGGTATCAGCGGCGCGTACACGGATCGCGCATAAGACGATATACCGCCCATGATGATTCCGTGGAGCACAGCAATTGGGTATATCTCCCACGCTTTCTGTAAACCAATGAAGCCCAAATTGCGGAAAAGCGGAATGTAGCCGAGTAAGCCATATAACGGGATGATCTCCATGCCAGCCACACAGCAGAGTAGGACGGTCTTGGGCTGCAGAGAGAAATGGCGTTGCACACGCGGCCATGCGAATGCACCGACGATACCGGAACCGATGGACGTTAGGGAGAGGAGTGCAATGGCAATGGTGCCCATGTGAAGCTCTGTTCGGGCGAACAAGACGGCGGTTCCAGAAATGGTAGCCACGGCGTCTGAAAGCAGGAACCACGATACTAGGAAGAGAAAGGTTTGCCGCAGACTCGTCGCTCGTCTCAGCGTGCGCCAGAACGATCGCAGTGAGAAGGACGTGTAGAACAGAAAAGTATAAAGACCGGAAAATCTCTGAGAGGGGACGCTGCGTTGTGTGGGTAATGGTGGTCCTGGACGTGGCCGCAGCCAGAGGAATGTGGGTATTGTGAATACTGCCCACCATAGCCCTACCATGAAGAGGATTACGCGGATCGGAAGGCTTGGATTCGACTTTGCGATCGACGTTTTGCCAAAGAGGTAGAGGACCATGATGCTGAGGACTAGGACGAATACGGCTGCTATGTAGCCATAGCCTACCCCTTTACTGCTGATTGTCGCGCTGCGTTCCAGATCGCGTGTCAATTTCTGCGGGTCTGAGCGGTGGATGGGCGTTGGTCCGTTGGCTGAGTGCGGGTTCAGTGCTTCAAGTTCGACATGAGAGGATGATTCGGATGACGAAGTCTTCCCAGTAATGTGGTCGGGATGGTTCGCAACGAGTAAAGGAAGGAAGGCATTGAGCAAAACGAAGGAACAGCCCAGACTCGTGATACCAATGCAGGCTAGGGTGGGTGCGAGATAGTATACTGATGGCGAAACGAAGATGAAGAGGCAGCTTGTGATTGAACCCAACTTGGCGAGAACCATGAGCAGCTTCTTACGGTATGGACCTACACCTTCTCATCAGTCCCCATGCCTTCAGGACCAGATTCAATGTACATACCGTAATCAGCAAACGAACTTATACACACCAAAATCATTGCCTGCGCCAACACCGCCGTTGAAACCGTATACATGGCAAAGCTAGTCGTCGACATCGGCCTTCCCAGATACGTAACCATGCATTCTGCTGACTCCTGCTGCGTATCTTCGGCTCTTCTGTTCCTCCCGGATGAGGAAGTATCGACACATGGTTTTGAGTGATCGGAGACCAGTACTCCGCTTTCGCGGGCTAGTTGCTCGAGTAGTACGGGGAGAAATGCGCCTGTGTGTTGTTCAGAGAGTTGACTTGGGGCAGTTGGGGGTTTGTTAGGGAAAGGATGGGGTGGGAAGGGAATGGGACGTACCGACGGCTACTACAGCAAAAACTTCGGCTGCGACCGTATATGCATACCAGCCCTTCAGTTCGCGATTGGTGGTCGGGCTCAGGTCTTCGTCTGGGTAATTTGGTTGTAGTTTGTGTGCTCTTTCTGCATCGTTCATGTCCTCTTCGTCTGAGAACGACATGGTTTGTGGTTATGGTTGTTATTCATCTAACTGCTGTGCTACATTTCAGCTGCAGCTGGGTGGGATGGTTGATGATGACGATGCTGTGCCGGGTTCTTGCCGAGTGGGTACCGATACCTACCTAGAGTGGGGGTTTGGGAAAATAGTGGGGCCACGTGGTTAGGTATGTCAGGTTCACCGTTCAGCCTCATCTACTTTCACCATACGTGCCACCTTGCAGGACCGGATTGGTTTGTTCGCTGAATTATGAATATGGACCACCACAACTACGTCAAAGCTACTTTGTCATTTCTTGAAAGCTGGTGTTCGTGCGTGCTGTCTACTGTGTAGAGTTGCAAGAGGGCGTTCCGTGCCGCAATCAGAATGCTTGGTGCTTACCGCAGAAATTGGAGAATAATAAGTATGCTAGCCCAAATGGGGTATGTGCTGCGGCCCAGTCCGCCGGATAGACAAGTTCTGTGGTCCAATTAGATGACGCATGTCAACTCCTTACAAGGACGAACTGATGCAAAGCGAGCCCTCCTATCTATCTAATTGGACCATAGAACTTGACTATCCGGCAGACTAGACCGCAGCACATACTCCATTCGGTCTAGCATACCTATTATTCTCCAACTTCTGCAGTACTCCTCTCTTACCGGTAGATGCCGGTAACCCGCAGAAGCTGCACAAGCAGTTCGAATGATCAATTCTTAGATTAATCAATACATCCAAAGGTGAGCATTCGATACTCCCCACTTTGGTTCACTCAGATCCGTGTCGACCTTGTGGGTTAAGCCTTTATGTACGCACCAATCCTACGGCCGTAAGCGTCGACGACTGTGCCTCTCATGCGGCACAACAATCGTCGCGATTCAATATGGTGAGTGGCGGCTATTATATTTACGGCGAAGTTTTATTGAAACTGAAAAAAAGACACGACATCAGCTATACTGAGAGAAACCAAAAGAAATCAACCACCACCTGAGCTTGCTCCGTTCTTGTCGTTCTCACCATCGGGTACACATCCGGAGCTCACCACTGTAACGAGTGAAAACTACCTCGACTTTTGAAGACTCCGTTGCTGATATGAGTATCTCAACTCTTGTCGAACAAAAGAAGGAGCATGCGGGTGTAGAGCAAGCATCAATCACTGCCGAGAATGGGGACGCAGATATTGAGAAAGCTCCGAATGTACATACGACCACGAGTTCCGAAGTCGACAATCGGCAGGCTGAAACAGCTCCAGAAGCCCCATACTCTTCTGAAGTGTCGTTCCAAGAGCCTCATGTCGTGAAATGGAGACTGATTACACTGTACATTAGGTAAGCTTATGGAAATACTTAGTGGCCAACTTCAACTAACTATACGTGTTGCCTAGCATATGCATCGGTTTATTTCTCTCATTTCTTGATACCTCCATAATCGCAAATGCCATCTACACAATCGGCGTCGACTTCCACTCCTTACCCAGTGCTAACTGGATAGCACTGGCCTACACGCTCGCATACATTGGCTGCACCGCCATCTTCGCCAGCCTCTCCGATGTCTTCGGTCGCCGGAATACGTACATCGCCGCTTCTGTCATCTTCCTCGCATTCTCCGTCGGTTGCGGCTTTGCACAGTCTCTTGATCAGCTCATCGCTTTGCGCGCGCTGCAAGGGGTCGGTGGCTCTGGTCTCTACTCGATAAGCTTCGTCATACTCCCTGAGATTAGCTCGTTGCGCATGGTCAAGATGATTGGAGCGCTGGCCGGAGCCGTCATCGCCATGTCGGGTATACTTGGGCCTCTACTCGGGGGTCTCATCACCCATTACACAACTTGGCGCTGGATCTTTTGGCTCAACGCTCCCATCGGCATCGGGCCCCTCATCCTCTTCATTGTCGCCTGGCCCGATAAAACTCAGCTGCGGCGCGTCGAGCGCCAGAGCATCAAGCAGGTCGATTTCCTGGGATTCCTCCTCCTCATCGCTTCCTCCCTTCCGTTCGTGATCTCGTTCCAGGAAGCGGGAATCCACGTCATCTCAGACAAGTCGGTATGGACCTCAGCCATCTTCATAGCTCCTCTCATCGGGGGCACCATCTGCTTCTTTGCGCTATTTGGCTGGGAGTGGCTTGTTGGGCGGCGGTGGCCCGACGCAATCGGTGCCATTTTCCCCATGCGTCTGGCTAAGAGCAAAGTCTACATATCCGCAATCGTCGCAACTATGTTGACGGGTTACATCTACTTCACCGTCATATACTCGTTACCCATGCGCTTCCAGATCGTCAACGGAAAGAGCTCACTTGCCTCTGGCATCGCCTTACTACCCATGCTCGCTGCATCAGCCATCGGAACGACCGTTGCTGGCGCCGCGTCGGGCAAGAGGAACAATACTTTCCTGGTCAACGTTACCGGTACGGCTCTCATGCTAGTTGGGTCCGCAGCGCTCTCGACACTCGAAAACGTGCTAGCGCCGCAAGCTCGCGCTTACGGACTTCAGGTCCTCGTTGGCTTTGGCTTCGGATTAACTGTCAGCAACTCGAGTCTGATCGCGGGCCTGGAGGCTGAGGTTCGAGACACAGCTGTCGCGCAAGGAATCATGGCGCAAGTGCGGATGCTGGGCGGAAGCATAGGCATAGCTGCATCGACCGCTATACTGGGTGTCAGGCAGCGCCAGCAGCTTCTGGACACGGGTCTTCTTAGTCCCGTGCAGTTAGAATCACTCGCCGAGTCGATGAAGGATGCTCCACCGGCGCACCACTTTGCCATTCGGGAAGCATACTCGGACGCGTTTAACGAGGCCCTAGTGGTCTGTTCTGTTATTGCTGGTGTGGCCTTGCTTGCCACCGCTGCAGGTTGGCAAAAGAATCCGCTGAGTTTGGAGGAGAGGAGGAAACAAAAGTTTCGGAATGAGGCTGCACGGCAGATTCAGTTAGGGCGGATGAGAGCAGAAGTTGCAGCTGGAAAATCTGCTTAGGAAGTTAACGAATGGTAGACCGTAGTTTGGTATATATAACCTAGGGTTTTCTTATACAGTACTTGATAGTCGTTACACCCCAGCACCTATTTACTAAGAAAGCAATAGCATTACCTTCACCGTCCGCTCGTACGTAGACTGGCACCCCGTGAGGAGAAAGAAGCGAAAAAAAAAAATACCGGTACAGGGGCGGCCAAGTCCCTCCTCCCCAAACCATCCATCAACCATAGCCATAATCCCCAACATAATCACGATTCCGCACCATAAAGTAAACAAGAACCCCCCATTCAATCCAACCCAGAAGAAAGAAAAAATCCCCATCTCCACCCCCATCAAGAAAAACAGCTAACAAACCACGGCCTCCCCTCCCCAACCACCCTCGGCATCTCACACCGCTCCATCGCAATCCCAAACGCACTCGTCCTCACACTACACTTCCTACACACGCAAACATCGTTATCAAACCCGCCCTCCCTGCTCCTGCCCTCCCCAAAACAAAACTGGGATGGGAAAGGAAACGGAATAGGATAGGTATCTGTCGTACCTCAAAAACCAACACGAGCAATCCGCCACATAAATACTCGTAACTTGGCTCGGATTGGGGATTTGTTGGCAAAGCCCCGGCCCGAAGTTTGTAGCTCGGTTTTGGGTGTAGGTTAGGAGGCCGCAGGTGTTGCTGGTGGGGCAGGTTGTTGAGGGTGCTGTTAGGGTTTGGGGGGTGGGCGTGGTGTGGATGGTTGTGGGGGTGTATAGGAGGAGGATGGTGAGAGTGGTTGGAGTATGGGGATACATTGGTGGGGAATCAAGGGCTGGTGGTGGGTGTTGGGGGGTTGAGTGGTCGTTGGAAATGATGCTGGATATTAGGATATTGTTATATTATAAAAATTGGGGAGGCTTCGCTATTTCTTGGGTGTCGCTGTCATCCTCCTGGTTAAGTCGTGGTGGATGGAAAGCGTAGGGGGCTGTGTCTTTTGTCTTTGTAATTGACAGTGGGTACACAGGAAGGGATATCCTCAGCCGGTCGCTGCTTCATTTTCTAGTGTATGTGGGAATCATCGTATGTTGTTTCAGACTTCTTTAATGAAATCAACTTGCACATGGAAACTTCTTATGCTAGTATGAGAAATATGTGCCAAGCGCAAGCAAAGTGAGGAACTCTAAGATCAATCGCTTGGGAATCGGAACAACGCAGCATAGACGAAGGAGGTGTGAGCAGAGATACGCAACTTTAAGAAGATATGAGTAGAGATCCGCAAGCATGCAAAGGAAAATAGCGACTATGTAGAAAGGAAACATAAGAACACTTACAGATCCGGGAGCTTTCCAACGGAAGAGAATGAAGGAATAGAGAACCAATACTGCTCAACTCACCCTTACATCCAAAACATGGTCTCGTTCAGCCTTTGGTGTGCAGCCCACGGGTTAATCCACACCCCCTCCGTATACTTATAAAACTCAGTTCTAGCATCAGCCATCACCTCAGCCTTCAACTCATCAGTCGCTATCTAGGTAGCGTCGTTCGTTTGTTTCTATCAACAGACATCAACTCTTACCTGTTAGCGATTCCTCATGAAAGAAAAAAGAAGTAGGATGAATAACTTGCATATCCGGTGAGACATAAAAATCCCAATCCAAACCGGTCTTTCTATATCCACAATCGTTTGGGGTGTGTGTGTATGTGAGAAAAAGAATTTATCATCGCCCGCCAACGCCGAACCATGCATTCGTGAAAAAATCGTCTCTCATGAAGCTCTTACTGCGTCGCACACTGAGGCGCACCTTCGCCTTCATCGTCATCTTCCCACTCGCCTCCTCCTGCACGTGGGTCCCCGCTACCAGCGCCAAACTCCTCCATGTCGGCGTCCCACTCCACTTCAACCTCTTCGACCTCTTCATGCTTCTCCTCATCTTTCTCCGCTTTCGGTAGCGCATCTCGGATCTTCTGGACGGCAGCGTCGTTCTTGAGCCATCCATCCTCGGGGAACTCGACGTCAACTACTAGGTATAGATCGCCTCTTGCATCGCTACGCTTCATGGGCATACCCTCGCCTTCGATCTTGAGAACCTGTCCGGGTCGTAGAACGTTTCCATTGGGTTGCTGCACGTTGAGGTGAAGCCCGCGCCCGTCGAGATGCGTGACGACCACGCGATTGAAACCCGTAAGTGCCTCTACCAAGCTGACCTTCAACTCGGCACGTAGATCTGCGCCTGCGCGCTCAAACACGTCATGAGGTGTTTCCGTAAGGGTGAAGATGATATCGCCTGGTTCCTGGTCAGGCAGTTGGTCCGCCTCACCCTGGAGCGTTATTCGGTCGCCTTGTCGCGCGCCTCGTGGGATGTAGAGCTCGAGAACATTCTTCGACTCGACCACCTTCTTGCCCTTGCACTTCTTACAGCGCTGCTTCTCGGGGATTACCTGTCCGGACCCTTGGCAGTTGCCGCATGGCACGGTTTCTTGGGTGACGAGGCCAGGGCCGACCTGGCGGAGCACTTGTTTGGCACCTGGATGAGTCAGTATCTAGTCATGTTCCTACTGTGGAGGTGAACGTACCCCTTCCGTTGCACACCGCACAAGAGTTGCTCTTAGCACCCTGCTTTCCACCGCTGCCTTTGCACGTGGAACAGACAGTGTTCTTCGTATTGGAGAACTTAGTCGTCTTGCCCTTGTATAGCTCTTCTAGCGTGACCTCGTACTCCTGCTCAACCGACCGTCCTTTCCGCGGCACGTTCCGTCCGCCGGGCATGCCTCCCATGCCGCCCATGCCTGGCATTCCACCAAAGCCGCCCATACCGCCGAACATTTGCGCAAAAATGTCGTCCATATCGGGCCCGTCGCCGCCCATACCGCCTTTTGCGGGGTCGAAGGCGGCCATGCCGTGGGTATCGTACATCTCTCGCTTGACATCGTCGGAGAGGATCTCGTAGGCTTGTTTTGCCGCCTTGAAGCGGATCTCGGCCTCTGCGCGGTCGTCTTCTGCCACCTTGTCCGGGTGATGTGCTAGTGCAGCCTACCGATATATCAGCATCAAGCCTGTGAGTACTCCCGTGCAGCCTGCGGACCTTGTGGTAAGCCTTCTTGACCTCGATCTTGCTCGCGCCTTTGCTGATTTCGAGCACCTCTGCTACCGTTAGCCTGTGTCGCCGGCTTCCGAGCACAGAGACATACCATAGAGGTCGATTTCTTCATCCACTGGACCACTGAGTCAGCATCATCGCAAGGCCTAGGCAATCCGACGTACTTACTCTTGGAATGTGTGGGAATGCAGTAATAGCGCGAATGGGAGAGCGGGATCGAAAAGATATGTATAAGAAGCGAAGGATGCGGAACTAGTAGAAATGGGTACGAGAGCGAGCAAAGGCAACAAAAAAGGCACAAACTTTCCACATGCCGGCGATGGACTTGCGCTGCGGGCCAAAAGTTCAGACCCCGCCGTCCGCGCTAACGGCACCTAGGCGACTGATCCCTGTCTATCATTTTCGCGGCCCAGGACCTGCAGTTTCTCCGCTCCATTGTCAACACCATGTCTTTCCACTTCCTGCTCCGCCCGCAATTACCGCAATTACCAGCCTACACCTGTCGCTCCTGCCTCGTCCGAATCTCACGAGCACGGCGCTGCCTCTCGTCGAAAGCTGCCAAGGACCAAAGAGCCAACACTGCCCTACCACCATTCCCCGCACGGACGCGCTTCGCACCCTCGCCGACGGGCTATCTACACCTTGGGTCGCTACGCACCGCCCTCTTCAACTACCTTCTCGCAAAATGCACGGGCGGCCAGTTTCTCCTGCGCATAGAAGACACGGACCATAAGCGCACAGTAGCCGACGCCGAGCAGCGACTGTTCGACGACCTGCGGTGGGCTGGACTGCAATGGGATGAAGGGCCCGAAGTAGGAGGTCCATACGGGCCATACAAGCAGTCGGAGCGGAGTGCGATATACAAAGAGCATGCACACGAGTTACTGCATTCAGGCAACGCCTACCGCTGTTTCTGCTCGACCGAGCGCCTGCATGCGTTGGCAGAACACAGACACAAGCTCGGCATCGCGACAGACTACGACCGCACATGCGCCGCCATACCCCGGGAAGAGAGCGACGACCGCGCTTCGAAAGGCGAGGCACACACCATCCGCCTCAAAGTCCCCGATCAATACCCGACGTACAGAGACCTGATCTACGGCACCTTCCACCCCCTCAAAAGGCGCGGGCACGTCACTGAGTCGGCGTTCGAAGACCCCATCCTGCTCAAATCCGACGGCTTGCCCACATACCATCTCGCCAACGTAGTAGATGACCACCTCATGAAGATCACGCACGTCATCCGGGGCAGCGAATGGATGCCCAGCACGCCCAAACACATCGCCATGTACCAAGCCTTCGGCTGGGAACCCCCCGAATTCGCACACGTAGGCCTCCTCGTCGACGAGCACGGGAACAAGCTCAGCAAACGCAACTTCGACACCGACATTGCCGCCTTCAAAGAAATGGAAGTCTTCCCCGAAACCCTCACCAATTTCGCCGCCCTGCTCGGATGGAGTCACAAGGAGAAGAGCGATGTCATGGACCTAAAGACGCTCATCCAAAACTTTTCCCTCAAATTCACAAAGGGCAACACCACCGTCACCTTTGGCAAACTCCAGTTTTTACAACGCAAACACGCACTCCGTCGTGCAGAACCCGGTACCGGCCCCGCCCTCGACGAAATGGTCCACAATATAGCCCGACTCCTCACCTCCCCGGACTCACCCTACCCAGACTGGAAACAAGTCGTCGGCTCCCCCTTCCCAGAAGACTACATATGCTCCATCATCAAAGCCGACGCCGAGAATTACACCAACAGCAACGAATTCCTGTACCGGAACGCCTTCCTCTTTACCCCCTTACGCCCCTTTTCCCATTCTCCTCCCGTGGCTACCGCATCCGATATCCCTATGCGAGCGCACATGCTGTCCCAAGTGGAGCCGCAGCATTGGGACAAAGAGCATTTGATGCAGAAAGTTAGGGACATGATTGATGGGAGGGAGGAGGGGAGGAAGGGTAGTAGGGATGTGTATCATTATTTGAGGAAGACGATTACGGGCCAGGAGGAAGGTATGCGTATTTTTGATGTTATGATGATTTTGGGGAGGAGGGAGACGCTGGCTAGGTTGGGGGTGGAGTAGGGTGGTAGGGTATGGATTGGGGAGGAGGGGTCCACGGAAGTTGGATAGACACTTGTAAAACACAGCAAAACAAAAGAGAAAACCTCAGAGTCCTCTGCTTTCATTGCCATCATGATCAAGCATGCTCATGCTCATGCCCATCAGTCAATCGTGATATCATCCCGTTCCCATGTTCTATTTCCACATGTTGCGCCCCACGCCAAAAACGCCTTGCCATGCTTTTCCACACGCACAAAAAAGACATGTCATGCATTGGTGATGCTTGCTCTCCACCCTTACGTTTCCATCTCGATCTCCTGGCTCTTCGTCTCTGCACCACCACCACCCAGATTAAACACCTTATTCTTGACCTGTGCCGCCAAAAGGCCCATATCCTCCTCCCGCGCAATCTTGCTGCCGGCGGCCCCCAGCTTCGTCAGTTGGTTCTTGCTCTCGGTGCCGGTAGCATAGCCCGGGCCGGCCTTGAAGCGCTTGCCGCTCGCGTTCTCCTGCAGCATCTTGCGCGCGAGATCCGAGATCTGCTTGGTGCCGTAGTCGCGGTTCGAGATGAGGGGCGAGGAGGAGAGCGTCTGCACCCAATACTTGTTCCATAGCGCTTCTAGCAGCTTGGCGTCGAGCGACGACTTGTAGTGCGACACTTCGAGCGAGTAGTAGTGGTTGGCGTGCGCGCCAAAATCCTCAATCTTGCCCAGCGGAATCGTCTCGAAGCCATCACTGTCCGTACCGCCCGTGTTCTTGGACCCGCCGCCCGCCTTCTCCTTGTTCTCCACGTACTCGGTCGAATAGGTGCGGAAGGCGCCGATCTCGACCTTACCGGCCGACACCGTTCGGTCGGGGTCGATGACGATGGCGCAGAAGGGGTCCTGGAACTGCTGCTGCGTCTTTTGTGTGTTGACGTCGATGCCGGAAAGCCAGCAGCCGTAGCCAGGATGTGAATGATACCAACCCACCGCGTTCTCCATCTGGCCCTGCTCGCGTGCGCGCTGCAGAAACTCAACCATGTACTCGTTGGCCTCGTCCTGCGCATTAACTCGCGTCTCTGTGCCTTCGACGGGTAACCGGAAGGCGTCGGTTACGACGAAGGTGTGTGCTTCGATCTTGCCTAGCATTAGGCCCATGACTTCGATGGAGCCGCCCGACCGAGCGTGCATGACCATCTTAAGGAGCGCGATGGCGGAGATGCGGACCGAGGTGAAGTACTGCGGGTCTGTTCTCCATGGATGCGCTTCATTGATGGCTTTCTGGGCGGAGGAGGAGTAGTCGTAGAGGGCATCTTTGGTTGGATCAACGAGCTTTATGGAGTTCTCGAGCTCTATTGTTGTTTGTTAGTCGTGGGATACATGGCGGGGCATCATCGCTTCCAAGATGGGGTCTGGAAGGTTTAGAACAGTTTCGGACTCACCCCAGGATTTCAGTGCGGTCCCCATGGTTGAAGACTGCGTAGAAGCTCTCTGTATTTTTCTGATGTTCGGTGGTGGAAAGGCGGAGCTGTAGACGTTATTGCGGGGAGCTTCCGTTAGCGCCAAGCAATGCAGGCACCAGCGGACCACCCAGATAAATGGACTTTATGCCAGGGAGAAAGGACATTCACTGTGTGATGCAGTATAAGGTTTAGTCGTGGTTCAGGGTACATATATATCAACAAACACTCGTATAGTATACTCTAATTAATACACCCACCACGCGACTACAAACTCAATACTCAGAACGCAGCTCCTACCGATAATCCTACTTCTTCCTCCTCGCCGACTGATCCCCCCACCCCGACCGCTCATTCATCTTCCGAGCCTCTTCCTCCATCCTCTGAACCCAGCGCTTGGTCAACTCCTCGTTGTCCTTCCGTAGCTTCTCCTTTTCCTGCTCTGCCATATTGAGCTGCAGGTTTAACGCTACCATTTCATCTTGTATCTCCTCGACAAACTTGCCCTTGCCCTTCAGCTCGTCCACTCGGTCTTTGCTTCGCCGCTCCAGCGCCGCTTTCGCCTTTTCCAGCTGGTCTATGCGCTGTCTTTGCTGCGCGTCCGAGGTCTTGAGCGCGGAGAGCTCAGTAGTGAGCGTGCTGACTTGGGTTTCTAGGTCGCCGCGGGTGCGCTGCGTAGCGGCAAGTTCGGTGCGCAGTTGGGCGAGCGTGGAGGGTGATGGTGTGTCGGAGGTCGCCGGGCCTTTGCCTTTGGGCGTGAGCGTCTTTGTAGAACCGCTGGATGCGGTTATGGGGTCCTCTGCCGCGGTCTGGTTGGCTAGGGCTGCTGTTCGGTCGGCCAGCTTGGTGTCTATATAGCATGAGTTTTCCCGTCATCTCGTCGATATCCAGTTGGGAGTACGCACAAGCATTGATATACGCCTCATGCGCCTTCTCCCGCGCATCGCGTGCTTCCAGCGCAGACAGGTACTCATCAAGCGGGTTACTCATGGCGGCAGGAAGAGTTGCCCAAGATCAGGAAAAGAATACAAGCGTGTTCCAAATATCATCATGGTTTGCTGCAGGAAGTAGGCGGCAGCAGATGTCACGATGGAGGAGTGAGCTGGCGGGGCTGCGGCGTCTCCGGAGGTCGTCCCTGCTCCGATTCGATCCCTGCTAGCGGCATTCGAAAAGCTTCGACGAGCTGTCACACGCGCATGCCTGGGCTCTATCCTCATTTCAAACTTCATCGCCTTCTCTCGCAGTTCAATTTACTTTTCTATTAGTCAATCCGCTCAATATGCCGCCCACACACATGTCCAGCACGTCTCGCGCCCTCTACCGCGTCTTCATTGCCCCAAACATACGCTCGACCATATCCATCCCGCTGCTCTACGTCCCAGCATTCGCGCCTTCAGCCGCAAACTCCGTGTCAACACCCCCACTCACAAGCCGAACCTCGATCCGCACAAAAGTGTACGCCAAAGACACGCGCCGCCACGCTCTCTCCGACTCCTACACCATCGACTCAGCCATCAATGCCCACCTCATCAATCTCGTCGACGAGGAGGGCAGTTTCCACAGAGAAGTGCCACTCCACAAGGCACTGTCAAGTTTCAACAAAGTCACACACCACCTCATCCAAGTGTCTGCAGGCAAGGTCGATGAATTCGGCAACCCAGACCCCGAGGATGTACCCACGTGCCGCGTCATCTCTAAGATGGACCTGCGCGCCCAACACGAGCGTAAACTCGAGTCCATGCGCCGCCAATCAAAAAGTCAGAGCTCGGTTAAGAAGATGATGGAGCTGAATTGGGCGATTGCGGGTGGGGACTTGAAACATAGGCTGGGCAATCTTAAGCGGTTTCTCAACGAGGGGAAGAAGGTGGAGGTTTGGTTAGGCCCGAAGAAGAGAGGCAAGCTAGCGACCCCGGAGGAGGCGGAAGGCCTGATTAAGGCGCTTCTGGATGCGGTGGCTGAGTGTAAGGGCGCGCGAGAGAAAAAGCGTGAGGGGCAGGTGGGTGGGGTTATGACGATTGTGTTTGAGGGACAGAAGGTGGAGAAGAAGGCGGAGAAGGAGGGACAGAAGACGGAAAAGGAGGGACAGAAGACGGAAAAGGAGGGACAAAATACGGAGAAGGAAGGAGAGAAGGCAAATGGTGAGGCGGCAGAGGCTAGAGCAGGAAACACTTGAGACACGCACAATATGCTTGGAAAGTGAAATGCCGAGCCGTGGACATCTACGGGAAGAAATCAAGAACCGAGCACAGGTGCGATGATGACCAAGAGAGAACATACGCACGCGAAGGGTCTCCATGCAATGTAAAATAGTGTACAAAATGTAACATTATATCATACAGACACGACCAATGGGCATCTTCTGGGGATATACTGTAAAATACGTATATCCTAATCCACTCATAACCTGCTCTCGTTCTTGACCGACCCTTGTTTCGGCACCTCGATTTCAATCGTGCGGTCCAGCTTGTCCATTCCGTCCTCAGCACCCTCTTCATGGCTCGCCTCCTGTGCCTCCCTCTCCGCCCTCTTCGCATCAACTGCTTCTTTACACAACATGAAAGCTTCTTCCGCTTCTTGTTGCTTGACCAAGTCTCCCTTCCGGCGGTGAAGCCTGACCATCAGCGCCGCAAGCTCGAGCCTCGCCTCCAACAATTTCTCCTCGGTAGTATCAAGCGTACCGCGCTCAATGGCCGCCAGACCCAACTGCTCCTCAGCCTCGTCCTCTTCGCCGTTGATTCGCCGGGCGCCTTCGCGGTGCTCGTGGATCTGCGCGGCTAGAAGTGTGGCGTCGTATTGAACCTGTAACCGCTGTACATCTAGTTCTTGGATTGCAATCAAGGACTCTTGATCCTCTCGCTCCATGACCTCGGAGATTTTCTGGGAGAGTTGCGATTTCACGTTGAGTTGGTAGGTTAGCGCTTGTACACGGGGAAATGCGTCTGCGTCCTTGGTTTCGAGATGGTTGGCAAAGGGGAAGCCGGTCTTCTCTGCGAACTGAAGTTCCATGGCGTCGGCAAGGAGGTCGTAGGCTGAGACGGTGAGCTCGGTGCGCGTGGGGCCTTCCGGGAGCGATCTAGCATAGGCATAACGTGTTGTCGCTGCGCTTTCATATGCTTCTGCGCGGATAAGGCTCTGTTTTGTAGTGTCCTTCTCTTCGAAGTCGATGGTTGAAATCTTGCGGAATTCTTCCCAGCCAGCGGTGGATTCGAGGTCGATGGAACGGGATGACCGGATAAGACTCTTGTGCCATGGCTGGAGCGCCTTGTGTGTGAGATCCGTCTCGTGGGAGAGCAGGATATTGTGTAGGGCGTCGCGCTCGATGATGATGCGCGAGAGCTCGAGGAGGTCCTTGACGTCGACCTCGTCCCAGGTGATTGTCTGCTCGCCACGATCCATCCCCCTGAGTGCTTGCCCCAGCAGCGGCCGCTCTTCCAGCGTAACCAGGCGACTCCTCCCCTTCCCCCGTAGCTTCTCGTGGTGCTTGAAGATGTCTTCTAATAGCTTGGTCGACGGGCTCTCGATTTCCATGGCATTGTCCACGATGATGAGCTCGCCTTTCCTGAAGCGGTATGAGAGCGCTGTCCGCATGGCGAGATCGTAGACCTTTGTGGGCAGCCCGGTAGCGAAGTCGCGGGGCTTGGGGCCGAACGCAACTCCTCCACCCCTCAGCATGGGGGACTTCTTGTCTCCCAAACGAGCGCGGCCTGAGCCCTTTTGCGGGCGAATCTTCCGTGCTGAGCCGTGAATTTCATGTCTGGTCTTTGTTGAGGCTGTGCCTAGGCGTGTCTTGTCGCCCTCGTAGATTACGGCGCGGTGCAATATGTCTCGTCTGGTGGGGAGGTAGAGGTGGTTGGCAGGGTACACGTCGAACCGCAGAGGCTCGAGGGAGGGGAATCTGTGGATGGTCGCAAGGACCGTCTGCTCCTCGAGGGGCTTGACGGGGACATAGCCGGGCGCTGTGAGCTTGATCGACGCTACCGTGGCGTTGGAGGGGGCTGAGGTGGATACAGAGCGGGTCGAGGGAGTGAGGAGGTGTTTCTGGAGGGATTAGCAAGTCGCATGCCTTGGGCAGAGAGGCAAGCATACGGTGCAGCGACAACACAATGAGCCCTGCCGTATTGATACTCTGCTCAATTGTTGGCTGACACCCCGCATCGGCGCGGAGATCCTCGTGGACGCCATGCCTGTCCGGTTCATTCAAGTTGCAGTCGCCGTCGCAGTCGCCGTCGCAGTCGCGGAGTCGGAGCGGAGGTGTGAAAAGAAGCCGCGGCGCTAGTGGGTGGGCATCGTGACATTTTCGAAAGCAACACCAGCGGTCGCACATCGTCCACATCGTCCACACGGCCACCGATCGCCATGGCCTCCACGCCATCTATACGGCAATTTACCGCCTGTATTCGGTGCGTGCGTCAAATCCCGACCGCCAATGGCCGCCGCCGCCTCCTCTCCACCTCGGCGGTCGCCCGCGAAGAGCTGCAGACACAAGCCGCAAATGCGACTCCACCTGCGCCGCCGTCCAACCCTCCAGAGGGCGCTGCTCAGAATGCTTCGGCCCATCAAGTCCCCGAATACATGCAGAAATGGGGCACACTGGATCCCCAGATGGTGGAGAACAAGAAGCAGGAGCGCCGATTGCTGCGGAGAGAGCATGTCCAGCCCGTAGGTTCGCGCCGTCGCCGCGCTGCCCTGCGCCGCTCCGCTCTCCAAAAGGCCGTCGAGGTCCCCTTCGAACAACTACCGTACCAGTGCTTTCAAGAGGCAAGAAAATTCCTGTTGGAAGACAGGCAGGAGAAGATCAAGGAGATTGAGACCCAGCAGCTGCGGATAAAGAACCTCATGGAGCAGGACCCGCAGCTGAGTGGTGGTTTGGCAGCGAAGGAGACCAGGCTACGGAGCATGAGGAAGCACCTGAACAAGCTGATCATCCTGGCCGACATCAATGACCCGGTAGTGAAGCGCAAGTTTGAGGACGGGCAGGGTAGGTCACACCGGTTGAGATTGTACGCTTGACTAATCTTTCAAGGCGACATGAACAAGCCCATCTATCGCTATCTGGCCGACCAAAAGTGGCGCAAGTACAAGCGTCTCGTGTTGGATCAGCGCATCACGCAAATGTCCGTCATCCCGGACCTGCTCCCCTCGCTCGACCTCACTGCGGACATCGACCTGGGTTTTGGACGGAAGGAAGTGGCTCCTGGTGACTTTGTAGATTCCGCCATCAGCGAGAAGATGCCCCGACTCAACGTGCAGACCTTCACACCCGGAGAAAAGCTGGTTACGGTGGTTGTGGTAGACGCGGATGTACCAGTGCCGGAAAAAGATAGCTTTACCTACCGATGCCACTTGATTGCCTCCAATATCTCCATCTCGCCAACGCAAACTTCAATACCATTGCAGCGCATCGCCCACGAGGATCAGAAGGCGGTGGACCCCGCTGCCAAGAAGATCGCATTACCATGGATCGCTCCATGGGCCCACAAGGGAGCGCCATACCATCGACTGGCCATCTTCGTCTTCGAACAGAACGAAGGGAGGATGCTCGATGTCGTCAAGCTCGGCAAGACCAAGCGATCGGTCTTCAATTTGCGGAGCTTTGCAGACTCCAACAAGCTGAGCGCTATTACTGCCACGCTCTTCAGGACCAAGTGGGATGACAGTATGGCAGGCGTCATGGAGCGCGCTGGTCTGAAGAACCGCATCAATGTTGAATTCAAGAGGAAGAAAGTGGAGCCATTGCCATACAAGAGGCGGACTGAGCGCATGCGGTGAGGTACCCAAGTATTGGATTCGCGCAGCCTATGCGGTTATCATGTAAGCTTTGTACATTATACCATCGATCATCTCGACGCATCCCATTGTACGTTGAGTCGCTTCGCAGCATGCTGGGTAGTTATAGGTGTCCCATATACTCCCGGCCGCTCTTCCCCATCTCCCACGGATGGAAGGCTCCTTCCCTCTCCACAATCTCACTTGCAAGTTCGTCCCTTCCCAGCTGTCGGTCCCCCGGCACCGTCTCTCCATCTTCTTCCCGTGATCCACACCATGCCTTTTTGTTGGCCGACATCGTCGTTGTCGTCACTGCCCTCGATCGCTCGTAGGATCTCATTAACAGCACGCCCATGGCTTCGAGCGTCCCTTCCTCGCCCATACCCATCCTTCCCTCGCAAACACAAACTGCACTTGCCATTGCAATTGTCCGGTCGAAGCCGGCCGGCGTACAAGTGCGAGGTGACTACATAGACATCATCTAGGCTTACTTGGTACTGGCTGACTCTGTTAGATTACATGCTACAGTTGCGTGCACAAGTAAAGCGCGGACGAAATCCCATGGAGCGTGAAGATCCAGGTCATTATATCGATCTTGTCGCGTACTGGAAAAACCAGTGTCAGCAAGCGCAAGATGAGTGCGACCGCCTTCGAACCGCCAACATAAAGCTCGAACGATCCAATCACCTGCTAGCGAGTCAAGCCGGCACTCCGCTCAGGCCGGATATCGAAGTAGACATACAGGCACCGGCATCTAAACGCAGAGCAGCATCAACGTCGCCTGTGCGCGGTCCGAAGAAGCCTCGGTCAACACAGAACAAGCCAGCCCGTCCCCCAATCGCTGCCGCTCAAGACACTATCGAGAATGATTTAGACTTTCTCGAAATACTAGGAGCCGGTAAGAGCGCGCAAAAACTCGCTACTTGTGCTGACTTCCCAAAGATGGCACGAGGCTTACGGAAGCTCTTTACACAACGCACAGTCTATGCAGGGCGGCCGAAACAGACACCAATACCCTCTGTTCTAGTTTAGTCCAGATTGCCTTGTCGCTAGGCAAAGTAATTCGTGTCATTGCCCAGAATCACAAACAACTTGCACGCCAAGGTAGACGGACGCCAGAAGCATCATCGCTCGATGCAGACAAGTCAGACTTCGCTATTGCACTTAACATCTGCGCAAGAGCCTTCATGTCGATACTGGTCGGCATCAGCAAGCTCACGGAATCTGACAAGGACACGCGACTAACCAGTTTGATCATCTGTGAATTGGCAGACATGTTCAAAACGGCACTGCAATCGATCGAGACGTCAGCTCGGCACACGGCGGCGGATTTCCTGTCGCAACCCCCTCCGCCAAAAAGAAGCAAGGCCAAGACAGCTCCTGTTGTTGTCAAAGAATCGGTACCGGCACGGGCGGTCGCCCACCTCCTGATTAGCTTCCTTGGTTTCCTCGAGAGGACTGATCCCGTGCACCAAAAGATCTTCGATGGGTTCGTCTTCATTCTCTTCGAGTGTATCGGCAAGCGATTATACTACTTCACCTTTGGGCAGAATCGCAGCTCGTCGATCGAAGGTAACATCCTGCCTATTCCCGAACCGAACGACGCCCTCGAGATCAAAAAGAGGGAGACTGGAGCCCTTGCTATCCGACTAGAGGTTAAAGCGCTCATTCTGATACTAGAACGTGCTATGGGCCTTGCTCCAAACCATATGAATCCACAGACGGCTCGAACGAGTCACACTCCTAATCGCGTTACCCGTACATTGAGCGTGAAGAATCTCACCACTACCTCAAGAGCACGCTTGAGTCCGCTTGCAAAAGATCGTCTGCAGCGAACGCTTGTTGCATGCATGTACGGGGGGAAATCAGACGACGAGTTCCTAGACGTACTCACAAAGCCAATGCCTTCGATGCGTCTGGGCTCGCTGCAAAACGTCGCAAAGGTCGATGACAAAGAGGTGGAGTCTTGGTATAAGGAAGAAATATGGAGGCTGGTTGGATGGGATATACTGGCGAGGGAGAGTGGGTGGTAGATCATCTTGTTGCCGAGGAGGTACAGCCTCAACTGATGGCGGTCGCCCTACATGTAATGGACTTGTGTATGGGCCATCAGCTGGTTGTTGATTGAGAGGAAGCGTAAAATCTAGTGCAGAAGCCATATCCGTGTCGTAATCGATCTCGACATAACGATATGGACTACACCGTATCTGCACCATACTTGCTCATAATCAAACCCGGTAGTTGCTCAATTGGTCAGTAGAGAAGACATGCAATAATCGCCCACATTGGTAGGTCTAAGTTACTAGTTAGGCGTGCGAGGATAGGCTGGATCTTGCGTATAGGAGACTTTAACCCAACGCTGCGATCAAGACACTAGCTCAGGGTTCACCTGCAACCTTCGAGTGCTCGTATAGCTACTTGGTAGAGCGCCGATCTGAATGGCATTTGACACTGAATCTTCCGTAGACCCTCATTCCCGCAACGGAGGCGTGAGCAATCCTCCAGCAACAGCGTATGTCGCCGTCTTCTGTTCCACGTCATTCAAGAAAAACTCCAATACCATGGTAGCTGCAACGACCGAGTCATCGTCTGCATCAATCATCTCGAGCGTCTCTTCCAACACCTTGGGCTGCCATGTCGGAAAAAAGAACTTGATCGTCTCGCTGTTCACAAAACGATCAAACTCAAAATGGCCCTGCAAAGTAAACACACGCCCACCCTCATACACGCCCTGCACCGCGCAATGCCACGTATTACCAACCGTCATCCAAGACGCTGGCAGCGCATCCATCTCCGGGATAACCACATGATCATGGTGCACAAACTGCAATCGCAACGCATCTACAACCTCCTTCTGGCCCTCCAACCCCTTTCCAAACGTCTTCCGGAACCGGTCGTGGAGCGTGATTTCTTTCACCCCTAGTTCCCACCCTTTACCATCTTTCTCCACTTTCACCCCGTACGCTCCCAATAGCGCATGACACACCAACTGATGTCCAAAACAGCTGCCAAAGATCTTGACCCGTGGATGGCACGCATACGCACTCCTTACCCAAGTCGTCAGTTTGCGTATCCACGGTAAGTCATCGTATGCGGAACTAGCCGAGCCGGAGATGACGATGGCGTCGAATTCCGAGAGCGAGGTTGGGTACTCGTTTCTTGTAACGTCAAAGTCGGTGGAGGTGATGGTGATGCTTGGTGTTATTTTGAGTGTGGTGGCGGCGGAGAGGAGGAGATGGTGAAAGATGCGGCCGTAGGTGGGGGCGCGGGTGTTGGCTACGGCGGGGACGGGTACATCGGCGTTGAGCATGCAGATGCGCAGTGTTTGTGCCGTCATTGTAGTTTGTGAGTAAACTTGACGATGTTTTTGGAAGGAACGTTTTAGAATTGGATGCTTGGATTGCACTTTCTATATCTTAATTCAACGGTTGCTGCTTCTTGTCCGAGTTGGGAAGTCACGTGAGTATCATAGATAAGGGATTTAGTGTTTTGTTAGGGACATTTAATCTAATTAGTGCTAGTTAGCTCATCACCCACCACTCTTAGGCGCGAACCATCACCTCCACCAACTCGTCATCATCCCACAGCACTTGCGATAATAGAGTTCATCGCTAAGAAGCACGCGGGCTTCATCTCGCGCCTAACAAAACTTCTTGACCTCTTTCGTCGCGATGCGCTACCTACATATCCCCATCTGATGTCATTCGCCCACCTCACTCTTCGGGAGACAATCGCAACTTCCATCAAAGCCTGGAATGGGTTCCGTACTATGACCCTTGGGAGGAGGACGAAACCGGCAATGGACCAGCGCGCACAATCTTAGAAGCTCCCATCGTCATGCAGAGCGTCTTTCTAGGAGGCATACGTCTTCCTTCCGACACAACCGCCGCGATCCAGCATATGATGCAGCAGGACGGTTCAGATAGTTCTAACAAGTTGCGACGGAGCATCAATCTCCTCAAGTCGTGGCAGACGATCTTTCGCGATTGTGGATGGGGCTCAGGCAGGACCTTTGACGGCGAAGCTTTCGAGCGGAAAAGAGCAGACTTTACTAAGAATGTACAAGAATTGGAAGAGCTGGATACTGATGCGCGTCTTCGTTCGAAATCTGGTTTCGGCCGACAGCCTGTAGTTGGAGGAAATACTCCCTCGTCGGAGCAGGTCCTTTCCTGGGTTGACCACTTCCTGATGCAAGCTACTGGAGAGTACGCTGTCTCAAGTCTCGCGCGAATGCTTTGACATGTGGTTCGAAGGGGATGGGAACACTGGGGCTGTGGATGAGTGCAAAACCTGGAGAGATGTTGTCAGCATCTACGAACCCCTAGTGTCCGGAGGACAGGCATATGCCACTTCAAGGTGGTCACAAGATGTTCTCCTCCACTGGCGTCACCAAATATCATCAGCCTAGTTCGAACTTCTCCTCAGTTGGTTCTACAATCATGAATGGAGCGACGCGGTCGCCGACAAGGAGAGGTGGTCAAGCATGACTGATGCACTGCTCTACTTCCTCAACGTCTTGGCGTCTATGATTCTGCGAAATAATACAGCATTGCGGCTCTATGCACCTAAACTCTCAAGCAGTTTCGACAGTTCCCAGACAAGGACTCGCACCGCCGTCTAGGAGCTGCGGAATTCAAGCAAATCATCTACATGCACTATGGTGGCCATGGAGGAGATAAAGAAGACAAAATGGGCCGTCGGATCTCCTCGTCCATGTTGAGAGCGGATGTGGTATACACATCTAGGGGGCTGTGTTCGAGAGGCTAGCAGAAGAGTAGCCGCAACGTGTGAGCGACTGCTCTTTGGCTGCGAGGGGTAGCAACGGTGGGAAGTCATAGTGAGAGATGGTAAAGGTGAGGCAAGAGTTCACCTTCAGCACTGGATTCAGGCCGCGGTCATTATGAAGCGCCGTCGTTTTCGATGCATGTTGAGTATCCGTTCAACCGCCCTCAATTTCCGCGTTGGCATTCATCGCCAATTCTCCATGTCATTTTGTCTTTCATCTATTCACTGTCTTCTGAAACATAACATCGAAATCTGCTGGCTACATGGGTCCCTTCGACGCAACGAAGAATAAGAGTAAAGACCATGGGATTCCCCAGTTCTACTCGTCAGACTTTCGCGACTCTTGAAACGTATCATGCCTACCTATTCCACAGGCGCACCGCGCCACGCGCGCCCACACCGCAAGACCCTGATATCGCGCTAACCAAAAAATGGTTAGCCTAATTTGGGCGCAACAAACAGTTCGCCCACTAACACTTGTATCACGAAAAAGCTCCCTCACCTTGCTCATCTGAAAGTCTCAACTCACCGCGGCATCTGCCAAAGGCTAGCTGCAATGACTGATCTGACGGCGCGATTAGCTGCTAAGTAAGAACTGGTTTCACTATCCCCAAGACCAAGAAACATATGAAAAGCTAATCGTACGCGTCTAGTTTCTTCAACAACCCCAATCTTTCCGACGTCAAAATCAGGCAGGTATCGAATGGCAAGGCTCGCGAGTACTACGCGCACAAAGCCGTGCTTTGCATGGGCTCTGGGTACTTCGTGAATGCCTTCACAGGCGGGTTCAAGGTTAGTTGTCGCCCAGAAAATGCGTGAAGCAGTTCCATGCTGCATCATTGTTCTGAAGTTTTGGAGACCATAAATACGATGTAGACTCTAACCTTACTTAGGAAGCTACCGAGAACACCATGGAGCTCCACAACGACGACCCTGAGATTTTTGAGTTCATCCTCAAGTTCATGTACACCGGCGTGTACGACGAGGAAGAAGTTGACATGCTCGCTAGTGGTCACGACGAGGACAAGAGGGTAACCATGCCTATCCGTATCTACGCGGTCGCGGACAAATACGACATGCCCAAGATCTGTGAGTCGGCGGCAAAAGACATGGAGGCGATCCTCAACTTGGCGGATGATACCTTGCTCTCGAGAGTGATCGAGGTCCACTATAAAAGTGTGGTCACGCCCAATGGAATCATGGGTCGCTTCATCACGAATACCGTTCTCGACGCACACCGCTTTTTCACCAAAACGAAGGGTTACGAGAGCTTGTTGTTGTGTATCCTATGTTTGGCACGGACATGGCACTCAGTATTCGACGCGAGAACAAACTGCCCATGCAAGACCTCCTTAGCAACTCGTGTGACGAGTGCGGCCATGATACAGCGATAGATATCGATTCCATGCGTTCATACTCGGTCTACCACTGCTCTTTCTGCGGCACTCAACACGATATTGCCTGTCTTTGAACTTACGGTTTCGAGACAAGTGAGCTCAAAGCTGACGGAGTTGCTTGACCATATTTCCTAGGGGGTGGTTTTTTCGTAGCGAGACTACCACGTCGATGCGGATATAGTCTAGTTCCTCTTGACTAGTAATGATGAACAAGATTTCAAAATGGCCCCAACGTTATTACCCAGTGCACCCACCTCATCGCCTTCCAAGCTAGAGAGTATCCATCAAGGCCTACCACGGTAGCAGCACTGTTGCCTCTAGTACCGTGACTGTATACTAAAATAGGCGACCGTGAAGTTGCGTTTCACACAACATCAACCGACAATGCGGACAAAGCTTAAGCGTAAATTTCCTTTTCTATGGTAACTTCCATCGTGTGTGCGATACATACCCTCTCTAGCCCCACTAACTAGAAACCAAAACACGCACTTGTTTACCCAAATCTTCTACCTCTCCACCTACTTCTTTTTGAATAATTAGCTACACTACAACGCGTCTCCCTAGGAGAAAACCGCACCTAGAAACCACCTTAAAGACGCGAACAATACCCCAAGTTCACCAATACCATCCATGCCTCCCGCCCTACCGCACGCGATACTTCGACCCCGCATCCATACCCCAAACCCCAACGTCTCTCCATCCACGCCCCTCACATACACACGAGAGCACCTTTCAATACTCGCAAATCGCGACGTCTCGCTACACCTTTTCTGCCGACCTAACACAACACCAGTCGACTACGCTAGGGCTTTATCTTACGTATCGGGGTTCCAACACGCGAGGCGCGCATCGGTATTGCTATCGATAGAGTAAAGAATCGTGATCAAGATTGCAAAGGGCTGCCTCCTCGGTCTTGTTGTATAGCTAGCGGCACTGACTCACCCCCATATATAGACAATGTCTTGAGTAAGCAGATGATGGGTACGGTGGGTGAGGATTATGTGCGGCATCGTTTAGAGATGACGGATGCGGAACTTGAAGGGAGTGGTGGGGGAGAGCGTCGTGTGGGCTGACGCCGTGAGAAGCAAGCTGAGAGATGGGGAGAAGGGTGGTTGGTGGATGTGACTGTGACGTATATTCCTCAATGGATGCAGACTACTTTCAGCGTCGGTCTCGCCTTGTTGCGTACGCATATACGCGTTGATACGGAATATACCGGCTATGATATCGGATCGCCGTCGTCCTAGAGCACTACCTACCGCGGCACCCACTATTCTTTTGACCGCACTAATTCCCTTTGGAATCAGTGAACCTCTTCTTTTCCGCCCAAGCCGCAATCTCCTCGTAATTACGACAAACATGTACAGCGCCCGTCCCATCCGTGCCCGCAATATCCTTGAGCTCCGGTGTCTGCGCCTGGCCCTCCAATGTCGTGTCGCCGCAGCACAAGAGCGCATTGCGTAGGTAGTTGAAGCAATGGTCGTTGTGTCCTAGCGCGCCTTCGTCGAGCGTCAAGTCCTTGTTGCGGATCTTCATGACGAGCTTGTCGATGAAGGCGGACATGTGCATCAAGCAGTGGAGTTCGTGGAAGACGGCGATGGTGAAGACTTCTTTGCCTGGCGCTTCGGGGAAATGCATCGGAGGTGGTAGCGTGTGCGAGGCGTAGTCCGGTACATCGAGGAAGCCGCCGCCGCCTATGCAGGTGTCAGAATGGATATTGGCTTAACCGAAAAAGTTGTTCACTGACGAGGCATAAGATCTTTCCATCGTTGCTTCGTCGCATTTATGGACGCCATGGTCTTGTGGTCAGACGCATAGCTGTCATCTGCGTGGAAGATCTTCCTTTCCATTGAGACTGTGCTGCATTAGTGAGTTGCACTGGCTGACCAGAATAACAATCCCGACTCTGGAGACGACTTACATTTAGGGACGATATGATTAATCTCATCGCCAAGCTGCAACGAAGTGGGCTGTTTGTGAAGGATTGAAAGTTCGCAGAAAAGGATGACAGAGAGGAGGAAGAACGTGACTGGCCATCGAAGGAACTGAAATTTCTCAATCGCCTTGTACCACCCCGCTAGTCGACCGGGTTCAGGATGCGTTTGTTGCTGTTCGAGCGAATCTTCGTGAGAGCTCTCACTGCTGACTTTGGCGTAGTTAAATGGCGACATCCCGAAGCTGGGTAATGGTATTGTCGAAGCGAACGCAGACACAACAGCTGAGTCAGACCGTGGCTCCAGTGACGGATTCGCAGTTTTTTGCGACCGGGTACTCGCAGTCCTCGCCAACAACTTTAGCGACCAGGTATCCAAAGTTCGAGACAGTCGTGATAGTTGAGTTTGGACGGGGACAGGTCAAGGTAGTTTCCCACGTGCGCCAAGCTTCTTTCTTTCACGCTCACGTCTATTCAAACCCGAATTGGGCCATTTCGCTCAACCCTTCTAATAAACTTCTCGAAGCTGCGGACCCGAGTCTGATTGGATGGGTTGACTAGGCTGGGCGTTCTACAGCCATTCGCAGGTGCACTATGCAAGGGGTGGTGTGGTGTCTTGCGCCGCAAGGGATTTGCGCCACATTTTTTGCACGTCTTTAATCAGCCTCAATTAAACCCTCCCCGGAAAACTGTCGAGATAGTCTTCTAGTACGTCAACTAAATCCGTGTGGACGGCCTTAGGGACCTTTTCCGACATGTCTCGTGTGTTCTCCAGTTTCTTCCTTGCGCCCACCGCTCTACGGTGTGCTCGGCTCTTGATGTGCAAGCTCCAGTCATTCTCCGTGAAAGCAACCGTCCCACAAGTCTCGCAAACTTTCTTCTGCCAGAGGTCCGGTCTTTGTCCGAGGTCATACGGGCGTTTTGGCCTGAGCATCTCTGCTGCTGCAGCAGAAAGTGAAGAGGGTACTGGAAGGGATTGCCCTTTGAGAAACAGGTCGGTGATAGCTACGGCGGGGCCGACAACATCATCTTGCCATCTTGAAAGGTCGGTACCATCAAGCAAAAAGGTTTTCTCCTCCTGGTTGGCACCGATTAGCGCATTCAGTAGCTTGATTCTGATCCATTTGATCTGGCGATTAGCATATTGCCGTGTAGCTGCCTGCGTCTTCTCGATGGCCGCTATCTTTAGCTTCGCCAGCTCAGGTACAGGTTGCGAAACATCTGATGAGAGCGCACGCTGATACTCCAAGAACTCCTTGTACCCTATTGACACCCATATCCCGCGAGTCTGATCTATGGTGCAGCCGGTGCGAGACTCGTAGCCTTGACAGAAGCTGCTGAGCTCTTGGACTTCTGAAAGAAGGCCACTAGCCAGCATTTTATCAACGCGTCCGTCAAGGCGTCGATGTAGCACGTCTTTGCTCGCGTGCACCCAAAGCAATAAGGTCTGGAAGCGAAGGCCCGGCAGAATGAGAGATCCGTCACGATCTTCCAGATGTGGAGATGAGCCACGCCGGGCTCTCTGCTCAAGATACACCTGCGACGCTGGTTTCCCGGTTCTAAGGTATATCTCAAGCGAGCGCTGAATCTTGCGTCTTTCGTTTGGGTGCCATCGGTCGGCCATAACTGGATCGACTTCTTTTAGTTTCGCAAGGAGCACGCCAGTGGATTCCTCCAGTATGGGAAGAGCTTCGCTGTTATTATCCAAGTTCAGTGCTGGTTCATCTGCCAGCGCATCTTGAAACAGGAGTGACTGCGTGTAGTAGTGAGTTCCGCCTACCAGTATCGGCAGCTTGCCACGACTTCTGATCTCGTTGATCTGCCAGAATAAGTAATGCTTTCGAAGACTCCAGATGTGTATTATTCATACTACACCTAATGCCTCATGCACAAACTTTCCCACTGTCCATGCCTCCTGCTCGAGCCCGATGCAGCCTAAGAGATGGTGTGGAACCTCTTTCATCTCATCCTGGGTTATCTTGTTGGTGATGACCGGCAAACCACGATACAGCTGCATCGCATCGCCATTGATAATTTCGCCATCGAATTTTCGAGCTATCTCCACTGCAAGCTACCTGGTGTGATCAGCTTTGTTAGGTATCACTCACCGTGCCCCGACTTACATCAGATTTACCAGTCCCGGTCGCACCAATGATGGCGATCAGAGGCTTATGCGGCGCCAACGCCATCCTAGATATACTGAAAGCTCTGATAAAGTTGCGCATGCATTCGTCAGATGATACAGCACTGAGGAACGCGAAGGCTGCGTGGGCCGAAAATTGTTGGTTAAGCTAGCCGACCGGGATGTTGATCACCCGGGGATGTTGATCACCCGGGGATGTTGATCACCCGGGGATGTTGATCACTCACAAATCTCAGCACTCGCACACAAAACACGTGTTATCTCTCCACATACTTAACCAAAATGGGCGACCGTGAAGCAGCTATACAAGCAGCTATCAGCGATATTAATGCTGGTGTTTTCCTAAGTCAGAGGGCGGCTGCAAAGGCGTACAACATCCCGCAATCCACAATCTCGACGCGCATACGCGGCAGACAAAGCAACCAAGCCAGCCACGTATACCAGCAGCGATTAACTCCAGAGCAGGAGGACTTCCTCGTACAATGGATACTCGAAGAAGACGCACGAGCTTTTCCTCCCTCCCA